>QUSF01000268.1:102406-113332 GCA_003676055.1 Chloebia gouldiae
GGATGATGTGGATGACGTGGGATGACGCGGGATGATGCGTGTGATGTGGATTATGTGGATGATGTGGGATGACGCAGTCCAAGGCCTGGTGACGACATGTGACACGTCGCACCTGCTCTGCCACAGTTTGAGGGATGTAACAAGGCCTATTCCCGCCTGGAGAACCTCAAGACCCACCTGCGCTCACACACGGGGGAGAAACCCTACGTGTGTGAGCACGAGGGCTGCAACAAGGCCTTCTCCAACGCCTCGGACCGCGCCAAGCACCAAAACCGCACCCACTCCAACGAGGTACGGCCTCAGCAGGGCTCCCCATGTGCTCCCGGATCATTCCCATCCTCTGAGAACTCGTCACATCCCTGTGTGCCCCAATCCCCTCTTTTCCCGCTTTAAATATCTCCTTCATCACCAGCATTCCCCCTGGGATCCCTTTTACTTGGCTCCCTCCTTCCTCTGCTCTCCTGAGCTCACCAGGCACCCTCCATGGGGACTCACCCGCTTTACTGCCACCCTCAGCTCTCTCCAGAGGGTGCCAAGGGGGCTTTACTTTTGGGGAGGGGGCTGCAGTTGGGGCTGACAGCCTCCCTCCTCCGTGCCCGCCGTTTTTTGGGGCAGAAGCCGTATGTGTGCAAGATTCCCGGCTGCACCAAGCGCTACACGGACCCCAGCTCCCTGCGGAAACACGTCAAGACCGTGCACGGCCCCGACGCCCACGTCACCAAAAAGCACCGAGGGGACGTGGGGCCAGGCCGGGCACTGCCCACCCCCAGTGCCCCCCCAGACATGAAGCAGGAGAAGGATGCAAATGGCCCCGGCGAGGCTCGGAAGGACGATGGGAAACTCCTGGTGCCTGAGCTGGCCTTGGTAAGGACTGCGGGGGTAGCGGAGGAAGGAGGGAGGGTTTGGTGGTGGGAGGGCATCCCCAAGTGATAGAACAGGAGAAAACAGCCTCAAGATGTTCCAGGGGAGGCTTGGGTGGGATATAAGGGAAAATTTCACTGTTGTCAGGCAGTGGAATGGGGCTGCCCTATGGAATCACCGTCCCTGGTGAAGTGTCCTAAAAACTCCGGGATGTGGCACTTGAGGACGTGGTTTAGTGGTGAACATGGCAGTGTTGGGTTAATATTTGGACTCCGTGATCTCAGAGGCTTTCCCAACCTTCATGATGATTCCAAGTGTGTCCTGGGTGCTTGACCTCCTTGGCCTTGGCCGTGCTCTGGTTCTCCCCAGAAGCCGCAGCCCAGCCCGGGAGGGCAGTCCTCGTGCAGCAGTGACCACTCGCCCCTGGGCAGCACCACCAACAACGACAGCGGCGTGGAGATGGCAGGAAATGCCGGCGGCAGCTACGAGGACCTGTCCACTCTGGAGGACGTGGTGCCCGGGGAGCCCATGGGCACCTCGGGGCTCATGGCCCTCCACAAACTGGAAAACCTTCGCATCGACAAGCTGAAGCAGCTGAGGAAACCAGCGGCTTCCAAGGGCCTGAACCTGCCACCCATCCCCGGAGCCGGTGAGATTGGGGTACCTCTCCCCGTGGGTCGTGGGGCCTGGCCCATGGGAAGTGTGCGCAGAGGTCTTGTCGGCAGCCAGAGGTTTCCATGCCTTGCTGGTGTTAGAAGTAGACCCCAAAATCTGGGGAAACATTAGAGCCCTAAAGGGGTTCCAGGAGAACTGGAGAGGCATTTTCGACAAGGGCATGGAGTGCCAGGACATGGCAGAATGGCTTCAAGTTGGAAAAGAGGGCGGGATTAGGTGGGATATTGGAGGGAATTCTTCCCTGGGAGAGTGGGGAGGCCCTGGCAGGGGTGCCCAGAGAAGCTGGGGCTGCCCCATCCCTGGAAACATCCAAGGCCAGGCTGGAGCAACCTGCTCTAGTGGAAAGTGTCCCTGCCCATGGGTTGTGGGTGGTCTTTAGGATCCCTCCTTAGCCAAACCATTCCACGATTCCATGATTTTTCCAATTTAATTAAGCTTCTGCTAATCTGTTGCCACTTGCTCCCTGTCCTCACGGGCTCTAAGCGCGGAACAACCACATCCCAGCTCTGGAGGTGGCTCCTGTCCCTGCTCTGAAATGCCACACTGTGTCCTGGGGTAACTCCTCCTTCTCCTCCTTCTCTCCCTCAGGCCTGCCCGGGGAGGTGCCCGGTGTCCCGGTGCCACCCCCAGCCTCGCACCGGCGCATCGCCGAGCTGTCAGCGGCAGAGCTGGGCTTGGTGGCCCCGGGCGAGCGCCGGAGCAGCAGCACCAGCACCGTCAGCTCTGCCTACACCGTCAGCCGCCGCTCGTCCCTGGTGTCGCCGTACCTGTCCGGGCCGTGCCCGGGCAGCGAGGCCGGAGCGATGCCCGGTGGGACGTGCCCGGTGGACGGCTACGATCCCACCTCTCCGGAGGAGTCGCGGCGCCCCAGCGACGCCGGCGTGTGCGGGGGGCTGCCGGGGGTGGGCAGCCTCACCCCGGCACAGCGGTACCGCCTCAAGGCCAAATACGCCGCGGCCACGGGCGGCCCCCCGCCAACCCCGCTGCCCAGCGTGGAGCATGTGGCCGCAGGTGGCCACGGTGGCGTGCCCGGGGGCTACCCGACGCCCGCCGGACCTCGCTGCATCGCCAATGGCCTGTTGAGAAGGCACAGCTCCAATGACCACCCCGGCTACCCAGGCAGCGTCCCTGCTCACCTGGTGCCCCAGCACGGCTTGAGACGGGCAAGTGACCCTGCCCGGACGGTGGCCAAGCCTCCGGCCATGCCCAGGGTGCAGCGCTTTAAGAGCGTGGGGAACGTGAGCGTGCCAGGCGCGGGCAGGACAGCACTGCAGCCCCTGGGTGGCTCCGAGGCCAACCTGCAGCGCCACGGCTTCTCACCACGCCCCCCCAGCATCACCGAGAACGTCTTCCTGGAGAGCATGGGGGGCCCCGGCCCCGAATCCGGCCTGCTGGACATGGATCAGTACCTGAGCTACCCCGAGGAAAGCTTCCCGTGCCAGGGCACCGGTGTGGATCTCCAGGGTGGCATCTATGGTGCTCAGCAGACCATGGTGGGGACACACGGGGACATGGAGGAGGGGCTGCTGCAGCCCGAGTTCTCCCTGCCGCAGTGCCAGATGAACCAGCGCTTCCCCAGTTTGCCTGCTGGGAACGGGGCTGTGCCGGAGCCCTGGGATGGACCCCCAGGGCTGGGGATGGGCTCCAGGCAAAGCGTGGGTGCTGCAGCTCCCACCATGTCTGGGCCGCACTGTCCCCATCAAAACATCGAGTACCCCCATCCCAGTGCCTGTGGGCAGCATCCCAAACTGGTGAGCTCGTGCCAGGACCAAGAATTTTCCGGGGGGCATCGGTTTAACCGGCTCCAGATCAAATCCGAGCAGCGATACCCAGCGCCGAGCCCAGCACTTGCTCCCTGCCCCAGTGCCAAGCTGGCCGGGCCCCCGGTGTCCCCCGCTGCCTTCGGCCATGCCATGGACGTGGGGCCAGGCGGGTACCCCCCCGCAGGACCCGCGCCGGGCAGGTACACGGGCATGGCCAGCCCGGGCGCCCGCAGAGCCCCGACCCCCACCCTGCAGACCAAAGAGGTGATGGTCCGGAACTACGTGGAGGCGCAGCAGGCGCTGATGTGGGGGGAGCAGCCCCCCTCCAAGGGGAGCGTGGCAGGCGTAGGGCTGGGCAACGAGCCCGGGCAGTGCCAGGCCATGCCAGCCCCGCCGTACCTCAGCCCCAGGTACTGCAGTTACCAACCCAAACCGGATCATCTGCAGAGCCTGGCGGAGCCCCAGCACCTCCTGAGCCCCCCCTGCTTCAACCCCGAGATGATCCCACACCCTCCAGGTGGCCCGAAACCACCGGCTCACCAACCCGGCCTGAGCTACCCGAGCAGCCTGGCACAGCCGGGGCATGGCTACGAGGGGGTGGACAGCGGTGCCCGGCGCCTGCCACGCTTGCCCCCCGCCCGCCCCGTGCCTGAGGGGCCCGGGAACCTCCCCCTGTACTACCCAGGCCAGGGCCCCCATGGGCAGGGGGGCAAAGGTGGGCACAAGCTGCTGGGCCAGGGGGCGGCAAGCTGCGGGGGGAGTGGGCACTACGGTGCAGAGGGACTCAAGGGCACCTCCTGTTACTACCTGGACTCGGGGGAGCAGGTGGCCAACAGCCTGGACTCACTGGACCTGGAGAACACGCACCTTGACTTCGCTGCCATTGTGGAGGACGTGGAGACCCCCACAGCACTGCCCGGACCCCCCAGCCCAGCCGGGGGGCTCCTGCTGCCCTCGTCTGGGGGTGCCAACATGGCAGTGGGGGACATGAGCTCCATGCTGAGCACGTTGGCAGGGGAGAGCCACTTCCTCAACTCGCTGTCCTAACGGGGGGTACCTGCCCTCAGGTGGGCACCTCTGCGGCCAGGGGGGTCCCAGAGTGTTGGGCAGAGGTGGGAATCCTTCTCACACCCAGGTTTGTGCCTGGGGGGAAGCAGGGAACACCCCTGGAGCCCCCCCTTCTCCAGGCTCTGAGCGTCACCCTTGTTCAGGAGGGGTCCCAGGCACAGCCCCAACCCTCCAGGTGACCTCTGGCGTGGGGGACTGGTTTTACTGGGCCCTTACCGCGGTGCCTCGGAGCATGTCCCACTCGCCCTGCTCGGGACAAGGCGCCCCCACGCAGCCACAACGCCGAAACCAAAGAGCCCCCGCCCCATCCCAGTGCTCTCAGTGCCCCCCACCCCAAATCCCAGTCTGTCAGGACTGCAAGCGCCCCCAGCCCTGCTCCAGGGGGGCAGTTCCCCAAAGGTGGGGCGGGGGGGTGCCTGTACATAGTGTTCATACCTGTCTGTCTGTCCCCCCGAACCTCCTGTCTGTGAGAGCAGCAGCAGTGCCACCCCTTCCTCTCATTAAACCCTTTCTCAGGGGACTGTGACTCTGTGTTTATCACCCCTGCCAGGGGTTTGTCACCCCTGCCAGGGGCTCCCGGCTTGATCTCGTCCTGGAGAGGGGCATTCCTTGGTCCTCTGTGACCAAAACCGCCAGGCAGCAGTTTCCCCTCCCTCGGTCAGGGATCCAGAGCTGTTCCTGAGGTGTTGACATGACCCAGGGTGAGAGGTACTGCAATTAGTGCTTCAAATAATGCAAACGGCTTAAAATCATGCTATTAATTATGAAACAATAGGTTAAAATAATTCAAGTTTAATGCGAAAAAATAACTAAGATAACGTAATTAATTATGAAAAAAGCTTAAAATAATGCAATTTTATATTATTTTGTCCATGTAATTAACGGTACAAAAATTGCATAAAATAATGCAATTAATTATGCCAAAATTCCATTAAATTATACAATTTTGTATAATTTGCTATAACACAATAATGCAAAAAAGTACTTAACCCAATTGATGATGAAAAAATACTTAAAATGCAATAATGCAGCATTTACTTAAAATAAGGCAATTATGTATGCAAGATTTGTTTAAATAACGCAATTGTGCATAATTTGCTTAAAATAATTCAATCAGCGGTGCAAAAAGATGCTGAAAATAATGAAATAATGCAAAAATTTGCTTAATATAGCAAAACAGCAAAACTAATAAGCAAATCTTGCATTAACTCAGTTTTGAATTGGTTGAACGCAATTAATCATGCAAAGAAAAATGCTTAAAATAACTCAATTATAGAAATCAGGGTGTTTCCCCGCACACCCAGTGGCTCGTCACGCTGTAATTAACCCGTAATTAACTGGGAATTAATCCGCGGCAGCGCTCGGGCCGGGCGGGTGGCGCCCTCTGGCGGTCCCGGTAAGGAACGAGCGCGGCGCTCCCGGAGGTGCCGCCCCGGTCCTGCGATGCTCCGGGAGCACCGATCCGTCTCCGGACGGTGACTCCGTGAGCCTGGAGCCCTCCGGGATACCGGGCGTGCCCGTCGGTCCTCTGGAAGTCGCGGGGTCCCGGGAGGGAGCGGGACCCCCGGGGATTCAGAGGGTTCAGGGGATTGAGGCTTCTTCCTCGAAGCGGTGACACCACAGGGGACAGCGCTTGGGTGCCACCGGAGCCGCCAGGCCCGGTGTAGCCGGTGCTTGTTGCAGTGACGAGAGAGGAGGTGAGACCCCGCCAGGGTAGGAGTCGTGGCGATGGAGAGGGGCCCTGGGACAGAAGGGGACCCCGGGGACGCAGATCCCCCCTCAGCCGGGCGCTGCTTCCCTTTCTGCCCCACTCCCCATGGCAGTGACACCAGAGGGGATAGCGCTTGGATGTCACCGGAGCCGCCAGCCCTGAGGACAGCCGGTGCCAGCTCTGGTGGCAGGAGGGAAGCTGGGACACCTCGGCCCCAGGGCAGCGTGGTGAACACTCGATATTAAATACAGCCGGCGTTGTGGTTGGGAGAATAATAAATAGGCAATAAATAGCGATAAATAGTGGGGGAACAAGGCACAGGGACACACTGCAAAGGCACAGGGACACACCACAGCTTTGTCCCGTGGTGCTGACAGCAGGAATAGGAATTGGGGCACTCCCTGCCCCCCTGCTCTGCTCCATGCCCCACTCAGGATGCAGCAGGGTCTGGCAAAACCCCCACCATGGAGTGGGGGCCATCACAGCAGCTCCTCTGTCACTTCCCCGCTCGCTCTTTGTGCGACTCCGTCACCACTTGCTGCAAGGGGAGAATTTGGGGATCAATCCCATGGCAGGGTTGGACCTCCCAGACAGGGCACCCCCAATTCTCACCTGCCCATCCCGTGTCTCAATGGTTTTGATGAGCACCATCCTCCGTGCTGGGCTCTCCGCAGGCTGGGGCTCCAGCACTGGGCACAGAGGAACCATCAGCACCCTGCGCCCTCCCAGACACCCAGGGCAGGAGCACAGGGACCTGCCCATACCCACAGAGGGTCTCTACCCCCAGGGAAAGACCCCCAGACATAGCGGGGGACACCCAGCTTGTCACTCACCTGAGCTCCTCATGCTGAAGGAGGTAGTGGGGTGCAGTGGGATGGTGATCCTGGGGGGGAGAGGGGAATGAGGAGGGGCTGGGTCTCCTGGACATTGCCAATGACCCTGACCCTTCCACATCCTCGAGTCTGTGACCCATATGCCAGCTCAGCTGGGGGCTGTGCCTGTGGGCTGCCAGGCTGGCACCTGGAGCTGAGATGGAGGCAGCTCCCCCACCATCCCCTGGCCTTGCCTTTATCTCAGCAGCAAGAAGCTCCCATGGGAACCTCTTGTTTTCCTGTGGGAACAAGGCCTGGAGCTGCCTCCTCCCAGGAAAATCCCACAGTAACTGGGGTGGCTCAAGGCAGGGGACCTTCCCCCCTGGCAGTGGGGACATGCCGCATGCCAGGCTCCCCTCACCGGCTCTCCTCGCCCTCCAGCAGCTTGCGGTACGTGGCAATCTCGATGTCCAGGGCCATCTTGACGTTCAGCAGGTCCTGGTACTCGCGCAGGTGCCGCGCCATCTCCTCCTTCATCTGCTGGATCTCCTGCTCCAGCCTCCCCACCACATCCTGGTAGTTCCCGATTTCCTCCCCGAACTCATCCTCCATCTCCTGCATCTGCTGCTGCAGCGCCTCGTTCTGCAGGGGGAGAAGGGGCTGCAAAGGGCCGGGGTGGGGTCTGGTTCTTGCACCCCCCTCGGACACTCCCCGGCTCTCACCACGCTCTTCAGCCCGTCCACCTCGCAGGTCAGGCTCTGGATCTGCCGGCGGGACTCGTTCATCTCCTGCTTGGCCAGCCGCAGCGCCTCGTGGTTTCGGTTTGCTGCATCCGAGAGGTCGGCAAACTGCGCGGGCCGGGCGAGTCAGGGCTCTGGGAGGGCTCAGCCGCCCCAAAATCCCTCCCAGCCCCGGGTACCTTTGACTTGTACCACTCCTCGGCTTCCTGCAGGTTCTTGACAGCAATGCTCTCGTACTGGGTGCGGATCTCCCGCAGCGCAGCCGTCAGCTCCGGCTTGCACACCTCCACCTCGGCCAGCCCCGCCGAGCTGGGGCCACCCGCCTCCAGGTCCCGCAGCTCCTGCGTGGGTGCGTGGGCATCACGTCGTGGCACAGGGACCTGAGCTGTTCCCACCCCATCCCACCCCGGTCCCCACCTCCTCGTGCAGCTTCTTGAGGAAGCCGATCTCGTCCATCAGCAGCTCGACCTTGCGCTCCAGCTCCAGGCGAGACAGCGTGGCGTGGTCCACATCCTGTGGGAGAGGCTGGGATGAGCTGCAGGGCAGCATGGAGAGGATGAGGTGATCCTGGAGCCCTCCCCGGCATGGTGGTGGTGGGCACAGGTTCAGCCCCCCAAACCCTGTTTTTGCCCTGGCTCACACAGGGCTGGCCCAGCATCACCCCAAACTCCAGCTGGAGACACCCAGGAGCTGAGGAGGGAGGGAGGTGTGGAGGGACCCCTGCTTTTGGGGCCAGACTGGGGCTACCAGTGTGCACAGCCCTAGGGGTACCAGGGACACAGCAGGTGCTCAGCTCCGGGGGTGCCATCCTGGCCCCCCAGTGAGGTGGGACCCTGCTCCGATTGGTGCCATTCACACCACCAGCACCTCCGGCGAGCCGAGAACTGGGCTTCCTCAGGGTTATTCCCGGTCCCCTCCACCCACGGATCACACACGGATCACGGGTACTGCATGGGAAGACGGGCCCGCGAGTCCCCTCACTTTGCGAAACAGCACCAGACTCTTCTCGGCATCCTCACGCTTCTGTGTCTCGTCCTCCAGCCTGGGGACACGAAGGGATGAGGGGGAGGTGGGGGCGGGGGTGCAGACCGCCTCCTCCTGTTGCACACACAGCGGAGGCGCTGGACGGAGCGTCCCCCAGCGCTCGCAGCAATCCCCTCCCAGTGTCCCCACCCTTGCCCTGCCCCTCCCAATGCCCCGCCCTTCCGCAGAGCCCACATCTCCCAGTGCCTCCCAGTGCCCTCCGTGCATGCCGGGTGCCTTTCCCAGTGTCTGCTCAGCCTATCCCTTCCCAGGGGTCTTATTCCGCGGACATTCACCAGTCCCTACTCCGACTTCCCCGGGGCTCCCCCATCCCCATCCCGCTGCATCCTCCTGTCCCCATCCTGGTGCAAGTTTCATCCCATCACATTCCTCATGCCAGGAGGTCCCCAGTCCCTCTCTGGCACATTCCCCAGTCTCCATCCCATGCATAACTCATCCCGACACATCCCCGGTTCCCTGCAGTTCATCCATCATCCCAGTTCATCCTTCCTCCCAGTTCATCCCTCATCCCGATGCATTCCCTGCTCCCCGGCACATCCTCCAGTGCCCACCCCTGCACCCCTCATCCCGACGCATCCCTGGTGCCCATCCCGCTGCCTCCCCCGGCCCCACCGCCGGCCCACCGCTGCCGCAGGGCCGCCAGGTCGGTGGCGAGCCCGTCCCGCTCAGCCTGGAGCCGGTCCCGGTCGCGGCCGAGGCGCTGCAGCCGCTCCCGCAGCCCCCGCAGCTCCCCCTGCACCAGCCCGGTGCGGGGCCCGGTGGCGGCGGTGGCGCGGCCGAGGGCGGCGCGGAGGGTCCCGTTCTGCCGTTCCAGCGCCCGCACCCGCTCCAGGAAAGCGGCGAAACGATCGTTCAGTGCCGCCAGTTCCTCCCGCTCCGCGCCCCGCGCCGCCGCCGCCGCCGCCAGCCGCCCTGGGGCCACGGTGAGGGGCGGCGGCAACCCGGGGTCGCGGTCACGGCGGCTCATGGCTGCACCGGGAGGGCGGTGGCTGCCGGTATCGGCTGTTTATAGCGGACAGCGGCTCCGCCCCGCCGGGGGGACCCGGAGTACGGGACAGAGAAAGGGGAGGGGTCTCCCGGCCGGAGGGAGGATCCGGGGCCGCAGATGTCCCCTCGGAGGGGCGGGGAAAGGGGTTGGGAGTGGTCGGGGAGACCCCTCGGGATGAGGGGCAGGCGCTGCAGGATATAGGGCTGCAGGCATTCCCCTTCAGGGGGGCTCGGAGAACCCCTTGGGATGCAAGGCGAGTGGCTGGTGGGGTGCAGGCAGAGGAAGCCAGCAGCACCAGGGGCAAGGGGGAGAGGATCCGAGGGTGCCGGGGGACAGAGGATCCCCCCGCGCTGGGTCAGAAGGAAAGGCCCTTATGGGATCCCCCCCAGGCAGCATGGGGGTACAGACCGCCGCAGCTGGATGCAGATAGGGTCTGGGGGCAGCAGGGCTCAGGCAGAGCACTCCTCTGAGCTGGGTCCCATTCTGCCCGGGGTGCTCAGCATCCAGGGAGGCGGGACTCTCTCATCCGCCCCCCTCCCTTTCTGTCGGGGCCGCGGTGACTCGGCTCTGCGGGAGCTGCCATGCGCGGGGCAGCACAGGACAGCGAGCTCTGCAACCCCCCTGAGCCCCCCCTTTCCGGGCAGCCAGGGCGGCATTTACGGGAAGGAGTCGGTGCCCTGCCCAGAGGCTGTGGGGAGGGTCCCCCCTCGCCCAGGACCCCCTCCCAGCTTTGCAGAGAACCGCACCAAGAGTGGCTCCATGCCAGTAGCAGCATGACACCACGTCCAGCCCATCTGCACCAGGCTCTGGGCAGGACATTGGGGATTCTCAGGGGTCCCCCCTCACCTGGTGACCCCCAGTGCCAGCAGAACGCTGAGGAGGACATGAGCCCCCCACCCACTGCAGGCAGCCCAGCAGGGCATTGCCAGCTCATAGCACAGGACCCAGCGAGGGACCCCAACTCCACACAAACCCCCATCCTCTCCGAGCACAGCCCCTGTGCCAGCTGGCAGCAGGGCTGGGCAGCCAGCCCAGCTGAGGCCCCCCCTCCCCTGGGATGTCCCCCCAGGTCACCACAAGGCGGATTGTCCCAGCACAATGAACGAGGCAGCAGCAGCGTTGGAAGGAGGCATTTTAATGAGCAGCACCACAGTGTAACACCAGAGACAAGGCACTAGTACTCATCCCCTTCCTCATCGCCCTCAATGCTGTCAGCACCCACCTCCTCATAATCCTTCTCCAGGGCAGCCATATCCTCACGGGC
>QUSF01000269.1:31012-49379 GCA_003676055.1 Chloebia gouldiae
GACCTTGCAAGCTCTAAAGCTCCAGGCCTGTTGCTGTGGGTGGAGATGATGCCAGAGAGAGAAACTCCAGGAGGGAGCCGGAGCTGGGGCAGATCCCTGCAGCCAAGAGCCCGGCGTGTCCAGCTGTGGCTCCACCAGAACTGTGGGGTGCCAGCTGTGCCCTCCACGTGTCACCCCAGCAGCAAAGCCTGAGGAGATCTTTGCCCTCCAGCCTCACCCGAGGCCTGTCCTGGAGTGGGGACACCTGACTCTCCTCAGAGGAGGATCCTGGTGCTCTGCTGTCAAAACTCAGCTGAGATAAATGTTACCAGCTTGAGAGATCCCAGGATAAACCCTCACAGCACAGCTTCTGAACACTGGTGCATGGACAGGTGCCTCCAACTAATTAAAGTTGAAAAGTGCTGTGTTTATTACAGTGCTGGGCACAAGTGGAATAATTTTTAAAGGTATGTGCACCCTTCAAGGGTCTAAACTCTTTCTTTGTCTCCAAATTTGTTGCATATGCATTATTTTTTGTAATAGGTTTATGCATATTTATTTCTCATTAGTCTTTGTGCAGAGAGCTCTCTGGTTGTCTCCTGTAGCTTTAGTTTTGGTTTAGTTCTTGTTTCAAGGTTTAAGGAGCTTTTCTTATTTTCTTCTAGCTTGGAAGTTCACATTCCTTTCACCTTGTTTGAGGCAGTTTTGTGAGCTACAGGCCTTTGCAAGCACAGGTTTTTTATGAACACAGCAAATTAACAGGCTCTACAGACTAAACAATTCAAAGCAGCACGCTTCACCTGAATGTGAAATGGATTTCTGACTTCATTCCTAACCCCACATCTCAACACCTGCAGCGGGCTAGGCAGGGCTGTGGCTGTGGGGATCTGCAGGAACACCAGGATGGCACAGCCTGTGTCCACCCTCCGGGGCAAACTCTCCCCATCCAAAGGGAGGCTTCATCCCCTGGGAGCTTCCCTGGCAGCAGGACCCTGCAGGATCAGCTGGGAAACCCAAACTGCTCCAGGGAGGATGGGGACAATCCACCAGCCATGGCCAGCGCCGGAGCCATGCTCGGATCCTGCTGGGCTTGGAAGTACAGATGGAGTTTAGGACTTCCTTAGGCCATCATTTCCTCTCAGAGATGGGCTGGGAGCTTCCACTGGAGCTCTGTGCAAGCTGCTGTCCCCAGATGTCACCTCCTGTCCTGCACTTCTCCCTCCAGGGCAGCAGGATGCTCTGAAGGGTCACTCATTCTCCAGCCTCTGACAGGAGCGAGTCCATCCTCACTAGGGAATCCCAACACCTCAGGAAGCACCACCACACTTCACTTGAAGGAAAGGGGCTCAAGCATTCCCAAATACCTCAGATTTTCCCTCAAGTCCTGCTTGAACTGTGCCAGTGCTCAGCCACTCACTGTCATGTAAATCCTGGGGGTTCTGCTCAGATCAGTCATTTCATGGGCTTTACAGAAGCCCCCTGGGACCTCCTCTTGTTTGAGGTTCGGTGGAGAACAAAGATACTCCTGTCCTTGTCAACACTGGAAAGGCAAGAAGATAAACCAGGAGATAAGGCAGGAAAGAAACCAGAAGATAAGGCAGGGGAGAAACCAGAAGATAAGCTGGGTCAGCACTCAGGAGAGGAACCTCAGATGAACCTCTTGGTGCTCCCGAAGCCACGGGCGGAGCAGGAGGAAACGATCTCTGAGGCACAGCTTGAATCCTCTGCAGTCTTTGGGAGACACTTCCCACTGAGCTCCCAGCCTCCTGCCAGCCCTTCAGGACCTCGTGCCACTTCTTTGCTGAGAGCAGCTCCTTCCAAGCCCAGCCTCCATCCCAAGGGTTCCCAGATTCCCAGGAAACCGTTCCCCAGCCCCAGAAGCAAAGCAGAACTTCTCGCTTCTCAAACATTTTTCCCCATGGCAGCTGGCAAATCCCTTCCTTGGCTTCTCATCCAACTTGGACAAAATTACTGCAGAGAATCCCTCCTGCTCCCCTCCCCCCTCCGTGCAAAGCAATCCCAAGGGAGGGATGGTTCCATGGGGACCCCCTGCTGGATTGCATCTGATTTCCCTCCTAAGTATGGAATGGGGAAGCGTCTCAAGGGCTACGGCTGTGACCTCCATACAGCTCTTTTGTCAAGTGCCATTTCATTAAAAAATCAGCCTTTTAACTGTGGACACATTTCAACCTCACCAAATCTGCTAATTATTGACAGTTGGTGAAGAGGAGATTTCACTTGTTCCTCCTGTTAAACTGCATCTAATTAGTAATTACTGGTTCACTGTCATCTTTACTGCAATAATCCCACTGCACATTGGCTCATTAACCTTTTGCTTTTCTAAAGCAGCCTGCCAACAAGATGAAGGCTAAAACAGATTGGAAAACAATAGCTCAGCCTTGGATTTTAGGCTGTTTATTCCCCTTGTCCTGGAGATCCAAAAGGAAGATTATTTTTAAGGAAAGGCTGAAATCAGCCTCATTCTGGAAGATGCATTGAGCATCACCCTAAAAATGCCCTTTAAACTTCCCCCAGGTGAGGACAGGAGTGCTCGGGTGGCTGAAGGCTTCTCTGCCGTTCTCCAGCTCCATTTCTCCCTTCCTCACCTGCCCTCCCCACCTTTATCCCCACGACCCCACTGGCCCAGGTGACACGAGCTCCTGGTGGACCTGCTGAAGGAACGCTCCGGAGGAGCGGGGCCCACGGGGCAGAGAGGCAGCGGAGCAGCCCCGTGCCTCTCTCTTCTGCTGCTACACTGAATTTCATTTGCACAAGTCCCATTTTCGGTTTGGAGCTGTCACAGCTGTTTCCATTGGCAGTGCATAGCTGAGTAGGAGTTGTCAGTGGGGATGCTGCGGGATTGGGAGAGGGAAGAGATTCCCCGGGGGGGCATGGGAGGCAGTTGGAGGTTGTGGGCTAAATGCATTAACTACATGTTTCTCCTAAACTTAACAGCAGTGAATTACTCAATGCATATTGATGGGTTTAGGTACCACAGTTAACGCTATCCTGGGATGACAAGAACGTTTCTCGGCAGCTCCAGCGTGAGTATTCCCAAGGATCCATGGTTCCATGGCTGATACGAGCGGTTTATTTTTATAACGTTCTCTTTAAAGCCATAATATCCAGAAACGAGCTGTGATTCTGCAGAAATCCACGTGGAATTTCATCCCTACAAAACCCAGGGCTTGGCTAGGCTGGATATGGGCCCAAAAAAGGCTCAGGGTGCGTTTACCTTCCCAGCACGTGGAGGTTGCTCACCTCCAGAATTCCCTTTCCCTGACTCTGTTTGCAGCCAGAGCTGAGCTCTGCTTTCACTGGAGTTGTTGTAACACAGGAGTAACTCTGGAGCAGCTACAGCTGATGGGACAAGGTGGCTCCACTAATTCATTCAACCTATTGCAAGGCTGCAGTTCTGCTGGAAAACCAATAGTGAGTTTGAGCCCCGTTAGGAGAGAGGATCAAAGGTGGCCACACAAACTCCTGGCCCAAAACAACCACCCCGTGACACATCAGCCTCTGTGTTTGCTCCTGACTCACAAAAGGTTGTGAGGGGGTGACTGAGGGCAGACCTTGGCTCACCCACAGTCCCTGCAGGGCTTGCTGCTCACACCACAGCCATGGTTTTGGAACAGAACACGTCTCCTACCCCTTGTTGCTGATTTGCTCCCCGCAGTGCTGAGTACAGCAGCGTGGTCCTGTCCTGCTGCGCCCCTGACCGAGGCCATGGGAAAAGCAAAGACATTCCCACAGAGGTCAGTGCTTAAACACCTCTAAATTCCTCATCTGACAGGACAGAATCATGGAACCATTCAGGTTGGAAAAGACTCCCAGGTCATCAAGCCCAGCCACTGAAGTTCAGGGCCTGGTGATGAGTGCCCAAAAATCCACAGGTTGTGAGGAACACTTCCTGTGAAGTCACTTGGATTTCCCATCCAGAAATGGATCCAGAGGGATTTTCCAGGTAAACCACTCACTTTGCTCCCTTGAGCATCCCCACAGAAACCTCCAAAGAGATTTTGGAGGATGGGAGGAATGTCCTGTGTAAACACTCACACATTTATAGAGAACGCAAACATAAGGGGAAAATAGGCTGGGAGAGCTGGGAATGTTCCCCTGGAGAAGGGAAAAGTCCAGGGAATGCTCAGAGTCCCTGGAGGGGCTCCAGAAGAGCTGGAGAGGGGCTGGGGACAAGGGACAGAGGGACAGGAGCCAGGGAATGGCTCCCACTGGGAAAGGGGAGCTTGGGCTGGGATCTGGGCAAGGAATTCCTGGCTGGGAGGGTGGGGAGGGGCTGGGCTGGAATTCCCAGATTTGCTGTGGCTGCCCCTGGATCCCTGGCAGTGCCCAAAGCCAGGTTGCAGACTGGGGCTGGAGCAGCCTGGGGCAGCGGGAGGTGTCCCTGAACATGGAATGGGGTGGGAATGGGGTGGGATTTTGGGTCCCTCTGGATCCCCACCAGTCTGGGATTCTGAGACTGATCAGCCCTGGCTGCCTGTGGAGCCCTGAGGCCGGGGTGTGAGCAGATGTGGGATCCAGCTGTGCAGGGCCCCCATCCCGTGCAGCAGAGCTGGATCCCTTGGGCAGAGCTCAGGCAGGCTCTGGCAGGGCTCCTTTTCCCTGGCAGGGCGCGTGGGCAGCGCTCGTCATCCCGTCTGATCCCCAGTCAGGGCTGATTCACGTCTGCGCTGCTGAGAACATCTCAGCTGCCTGCAGAAGGTCGCTCCCGACAACGCCGCTGCTTCCAGGACTGCCTGGAGCCTGCAGTCCCACTATCCCCGCAGGAAATCCAGTCCTGAACTTTCCCTGAGGGTCAGAATTCATTCAGCTGCTAAAATCAATGAGATTTTCCCTGCTGGAATGTCAGATACTGCACAGGAGAAGTTATCTGTCATCCAGGAAGCCACAATTCCAGAGGGAGGTGTCCCTGGTCATGGCAGGAAACGAGAGGGTCTTCAGAGTCCTTCCAACCCAACCCATTTTAGAATTCCAAGATTTTGGAAGAACAGTGGCAATGTCTCCTTTGGGATAACTGAGGTTGGTGGTACCTGCTGTGGTCTTGGCTCCCCTGATTATCCTGAAAGATTTTTCCTGGAAATAGGGAGGAAATCGGAAATTTCCAGGAAAATTGCACCAGGAAAGGCTTAAAGCAGATATTAGGAAGGAATTCTTCCTGGACAGGGTGGTCAGGCACTGGGAGGTGCACCCAGGCAGGGGTGCAGTCCCCAGCCCTGCAGGGATCTCAAAGCCCCGTGGCTGTGACACCCGGGGACAGGGTCAGTGGTGGCCCTGGCAGTGCTGGGGGAGCAGCTGGGCTCGCTGATCTCAGCGGGCTTTTCCAGCCTTAAAACGCTCAGATTCCCTGGAAAAGGAGCAGAAGGGATGCTGTGTGCCCCAGCCTCCTTCCCACGGGCAGGCTGGACGTGCTCCAGGCTCTACCTTGAGCAGGTGCGAGACCTGGCACGGCTCCTCAGCCTTCCCAAGCCGAGCCTGGGAGCAGAACTCGGGATCAGGCACAGAGCTGATGGCCTGGAGCTGAGGCTGAGCTCCTGCCAAAAGCACTGCCAGGCTCTGGGGATGCTCAGAGCCCAGGAGAGGCAGGGAAATCACATTGCTCCTGCAACTGGGGCTTGTGCAGCTTCTGACTGCAATGCTGTGTCTGCTCCTGATGGAAGGGCTCCAAAAACGATGTTGACTAATTAGAAAAAGTTTAAGGAAGAGCCATATGAATCATTAAAGCTTCAGCAAACACGTCTTTTAGCAAGAGGCTCCAAGACTGAGATAAATTCGGGTTCTTAGAGAGAAGGGACAGTTTTCTCTCAGCCTGGAGACGGCAAGAAGGACAACAGAGAATTCCCAACATGTTTGTCAGTCAGCACACAAGTGTACAGCAAGATTCCCTGGCTGGGAGTCATGGATAAACCCATCCAGACTGACAAAAGATGAATTCACGTGCAGACAGTGATACAAACTCCTGATCCAGCTGACAGGAGAAGAACCTTGTGAGAGAGTCCTTGTTTGACAGAGGTTTTCTCCCTTAGGCATAGAGACTTTCTCTGGAAATGCAGATTTACAATGAGGAAAAGCTCCAATCACCAGAATTAAAGACTTAAAATAAACCCACCCGAGCAATTTGTTCAACTAAATTGGTCTGAGTGACTGCACTGGTCATTCCCTGTTTCCTTGGTTGGTTTTCCTTTGTGCAGCCCCAGGCTGGGCCTTCCCAGGACATGAAAAAGCAAAAGCCTTCAGAGAGGCTCTGGGGAAGAACATCCCCCTCCCGTGGGTGGCCCAGGCTCTTGGCCTCATGGACAGAGCTTGGATTCCATATTTTAACTCCAAGGAAACCCCAGTGTGAGGGAGAGGGGCCTTCCCCTGCCTGGTGAAGCTGTGCTGTTCAGGAGAGGAATATTCACAGAACTCACAGATCCACCAGGTTAGAAGAGACCTTCAGGACCATCGCAGCCCCAGCACCCCAACTCAGCCCTGGCACCCAGTGCCACACCCAGGCTTTGTTAAACACCCCAGGGATGGGGACTCCACCACCTCCCCGGGCAGCCATCCCAGAACTTGATCACCTTGCTGGAAATAACCTTTTCCTGATTTCCAGCCTGAATTTCCCTTGGTGCAGCTCGAGCTGTGGCCTCTGGTTCTGTCAGTGCCCGGAGACAGAGCCCGAGCCCGGCTGGCCACGGGCACCTCTCAGGAGCTGTGGGGAGCGCTGAGGTCAGCCCTGAGCCTCCTTTTCTGCAGGCTGAGCACCCCCAGCTCCCTCAGGGGTTCCTCACGGGGTTTGTGCTCCCAGCCCCTCTCCAGCCCCGCTGCCCCCTCTGGATGAGCTCCAGCATCTCCAGGTCCTCCCCAAACTGAGGGGCCAGCACTGGGACAGCACTGGAGGTGTGCCCCAGCAGTGCCCCGTGCAGGGGCACAAACCAGCTCCGTCCAGGAACGGAGGAGGACCCACAGGAGTGGGGCAGGCAGCCAGG
This sequence comes from Chloebia gouldiae, assembly GCA_003676055.1. Taxonomy (NCBI): domain Eukaryota; kingdom Metazoa; phylum Chordata; class Aves; order Passeriformes; family Passeridae; genus Chloebia; species Chloebia gouldiae. Next base: position 37,978 of record QUSF01000269.1, read on the forward strand.
AAGGCGAAGAGGCCGTGGTTTGTCACCCTGCGAGAGCCCCCGGCCCGCACTGACCTCGGACATCTGCGGGAAGAGGCTGATGGCCAGGGGCAGGGCCAGGCCAAAGGCAGCGAGGCACACGAGGCTGTGGACCGGGAGAAGCAGCCGGGGTCGGGACCTCAGGAGCGACGTTCTGCAAGGGAAAGGCTCCGTTAGAGCAGGGACAGGGCACAGTGAGAGCCTGAGCAAGGTGCAGGGCTTCAGGAGGCTCCTGAAAACGCAGTTCAGAGTACCCAGGGTGTTAGAGCAGCTGTGGGGGACAGCCATGCCTACAGCTGCCAGCTCCAGCTGCAGACAGGCCTGGAGACCCTTTAGTTTTGGTTACAACGCATCATATACTTTTCTTTGCTGAGCATCTTAATACATAACAACCAGTCAACACCTTTACTATCACCTGTAGCCTGTCATAACTACCACCATTACCATATTGTGGTCATTGCTGTCCAACCACATGAGGTAGTATGCTACAGTTTAAGCTTAAAGTTCTTTTTCAGTTTTCTTGCAGTGGAAAATTCTCAGACCTTTTTTCTACTTGCCACATCAGCATGTTTGTTTGCCTGTGGTGTCTTTCTCCTTTTCCTAAGACATATTTCTGCTTGGAAAAAAACATCTTTTTGTTTGTAGTCAACGTACCTTTTGTTCTAGTCATAAAATCTCCTTCCAAGTCGACTTAACCTTTGCTTTCTTGGTTGTCCAGTAAACGTCTCAGTAATGGCTCAGCAATTGTCAATTTACACATCCCTTGTTCTTTTATATCAAAACTTGCTCCCACCTCTGTCCCGCTCTGAGGTTCCACATTCAGAGAGCTTTCTGCCAAGCACACACATCTGTGAAACCTCCTGGCCAAACTTTCATCCTTCCCAGCAGGACATCCCTGGATGGACCCTGCTGCTCACCTGGCCGCCCTCTCCTCACCGGCGCCAGCCCGCTCCGAGCATCATGGAATGGGTTGGCTTGGAAAGAGCCTTAAAGATGATCCCCCTCCTGCTGCTGCCACGGCAGGGACACCTCCCCTGTGCCGGGGTGCTCCAAGCCCTGTCCAGCCGGGGCACTGCCAGGGCTGGGCACCTCTCCTTCCCCCACACACAGCCCCAGCTCCGCCACCCCACAGGGGAGGCAGACCAGTGACCCTGCCCCAGGGGACACCTGCAGCAGGCTGGAGCTGAGGCCCAGCGAGCAGAAGGAAATCAGGTCCTTCAGAGGCACTGGGAGCTCTGGGAGCTTGGGAAAAGCCACTGCAGGAGGCACAAACAGCTTCATTCATGGCGTAGTAAAGCCACAATGACAACCTCTTGCTTTGTTAAACTCCAGCATCTGCAGAGGGTGACAAGGATGTTTGAGCATTTCCTTTTCCTGGGGGACGTTTCTTAGTTCAAGATTTGTTAACAGCAAACTCCTGAAGATACCTGCAGGTCAGGTGCTGGTAATGACCCAAAAGTGACCCTTCTGATGGAATTAACACCAGAAAACTGGGACAACATTCGGCTGGTAGAAGCTGGTAGATTATCTGTGTTCCAGGATATGGGGCCTCAGGCAGTTTACCAATATTAAAGGGGAAAATATATTTTGTGAAGGATTTATTCCAGAGCCAGTTACAAAAAGGATCCCTATCATTCAACTGAAAAAAAAAGGGAATATAAATCAACACCAGGATGGGGAGTTTTATTGGAATGTTCAGTGTGTGTGAGCAATGTGGAGAGGGAGTGGATTTGCTCCTGGGTTATTGAGGATGCAGAGAGCAGCTGGAGCTGGGCCAGGGCAGGTTTAGGTTGGATTTTAGGGAAAGGCTCTTCCCCAGAGGGTGCTGGCACTGCCCAGGCTCCCCAGGCAATGGGCACGGCCCTGAGGCTGCCAGAGCTCCAGGAGCCTTTGGGCAGCGCTCCAGGGATGCCCAGGGTGGGATTTTGGGGGTCTGGGCAGGGACAGGGGCTGGGTTGGGTGATTCCTGTGGAGCCAGCTCAGGACATTCCATGATTCCATGACCTCCTTCCCCCTGGGGCGGTGACGGGAGCTGTCCTTGGCCAGGGAAGGTAGAGGAGATGGCACCAAGCCCTGACCATCCATCCCTGTGGTGACACCACTGGGATTAAACCACTCCCCATGCAAAGGGCAGCAGTGCCAGGTGCCAGCCAGCCCTTCCCAGCCCGGGGCTTCCTGCCCTGCCTCGGCACGGGGCTGCAGCCACGTTGGACCCCAGGTCACCTCAGCCCCCCGCTCCAGGTCCAGCACTGGCTCCAAACCCCTGGGGGATCTGACGAGAAGGAATCCATGCCCTGTGTGCTCCTGTCTGGGCACACTCAGCCTCCTCCCCCTTGCTGAGAGCTGCCTTCATCTCCAGGAGCTTGGGGAGACGTGAGGAGAGCAAACACCAGCGTTTAACTCCTCCAGGATCTCAGCTCCTCGCTAATAAGCTCTCGAGACAGAGTTGATCCTATCAATTTGTGCTGTGAAAATCAAGCTTCTGTTCTCCAGTACTGAGCTGCTCGGTGCTGCACAGAGCACGACTGCAGCTCAGAGACTCGCAGAGGAGCCTGCAAGGCTTGGTCCGGGCAGGACAGCAGGTCACCTGTGCCAGCAGGAGAACAGGTCACCTGTGCCAGCAGGACAGCAGGGCACCTGTCTGAGCAGGAGAGCAGGTCACCTGTGCCAGCAGGACAGCAGGTCAGCTGTGCCAGCAGGAGAACAGGTCAGCTGTGCCAGCAGGAGAACAGGTCAGCTATGCCAACAGGAGAACAGGTCACCTGTCTGAGCAGGAGAACAGGTGTCAGCTATGCCAGGAGGAGAGCAGGTCAGCTGTCTGAGCAGGGAAGGTGACCGATCCCAGCAGGACAGCAGGTGACCTGTCTGAGCAGGGAAAGTGACCTGTCCAAGAAGGAAAAGTCACCTGTCCCAGCAGGACAGCAGGTGACCCATCCAAGCAGGAGAGCAGGTCACCTGTCTGAGCAGGACAGCAGGTGGCCTGTCCCAGCAGGAGAGGTGGCCTGTCCCAGCAGGGAAGGTGGCCTGTCCCAGCAGGGAAGGTGACCTGTCCCAGCAGTAAAGGTGACCTGTCCCAGCAGGAGAGATGACCTGTCCCAGCAGAGCAGATCACCTGTCCCAGCAGAGCAGGTGGCCTGTCCCAGCAGGGAAGGTGACCTGTCCCAGCAGGAGAGGTGGCCTGTCCCAGCAGGGAAGGTGACCTGTCCCAGCAGGAGAGATGACCTGTCCCAGCAGGAGAGGTGGCCTGTCCCAGCAGAGCAGGTGGCCTGTCCCAGCAGGAGAGGTGGCCTGTCCCAGCAGGGAAGGTGGCCTGTCCCAGCAGGAGAGATGACCTGTCCCAGCAGAGCAGATCACCTGTCCCAGCAGGGAAGGTGACCTGTCCCAGCAGCAGAGCAGTGCCCCCCTCACACCCTGTAACCCCTGCCCTGTGTCAGGACTGCCGTGGATGAGCTGTGATCATCCCTGGCTGCACAGGGGCAGCTCCTGGAGCCGGCTTTTGTCCCTCTGAGGCTGCTGTGATCCGGGGGACCCATGCTGGGACAATCCCAGCAGCAGCAGCCTCGCAGCCTCCCCCGGGCTCAGTTTAGAGCCAAGGCATCGCTGCTGACACCACCCCTGACATCTTAATTTGGAACTGCACCCTCTGTAATTACTGCCCTGTCGGGGACCTTATAATCACCCAAGTAAGACCTCAACCAATTTAAAACGATCCCGGGTCCAGCCCCCAGGTGTGACTTCCAGGGGTGCTGCCAGCCCAGGCCAGTTCAAATTACAAGGGCCGACCTCCTAATTAGGAAGAGTTATGGCTCGATTTAAAAAGGAGAGCAGACTAATTAACACATGTAGTGTAATGTCTTAATTGGGATTCAGATTGGAGAATTTGTGTGGTTCAGAATAAATGACTCATAATGAGCCGAGAGGTCCAGTTTTCTCCTGTCCCTGGGATCCCTGCTCCCGACACCGAGCTGGGGAGGAAGGGGAGTTAAATATTGCATTTGTGAGCTGTCAGCTGCACTGCAAATCCCTCTTTGCACCCATTTACCCCCCATTGGAGGGGAGTGATGAGGAGCTTCCAAAGGGTTTCGCTGCAGAGGATCAGCACAGATTGAAAATGAATTAATAAAATAAAACATCCATGTGGAAATAAAATTAATATCCACGTGGTGAAGAGGGATTTTGTTCACACCACTGCCCTGCGTGCTCTGCCAAAGGGTTGGGTCGGGGAATGGGGAGGTCTGAACCTTCAGTGCCCCCGACAGCCCAACTCTGGCATCTCCTGGAGCCTAAAAAGTCCCAAGGTGAGTAAGGCTGGGAGGGAGGTCACCCAGCCCAACCTCCCTGCTCGGGCAGGGTCCCCTGGAGCACAGAATTCAGGATTGTGTCCAATCTGAGTATCTCAGAAGATACTCAAAATAGAATTAAAACTGAAAAAAAAACAGAATAAAAACTGAATTAAAACCGAAAATAGAATAAAAACTGAATTACTGAACATCTCCAGAGATGCTCAAAAAGAAGAGGAAGGAGCCTGATTTATTCACAAGAGCAAACCCCATCCCACCCCACCATAATCCTGTGGAACTATTGGGGCTGTTTCACCGGAGAACGGGAGCTTCACCCCATGCACAGGACAGGAGCAGCTCTGGAATTAAACCCTGGCTCTGATTATCCAACAAGGGGTGGGAAAGTTTGCACCACGAGGTCTCACCCTGGAAATCTGCAGGAGGACAAGAGAATTGTGGAATCATGGAATGGCTGGGGTTGGAAGGGACCTTAAAGCCCATCAGGGACACTCCCACTGTCCCAGGTGGATCCAGCCCCAGGGTCCAGCCTGGCCTTGGACATTCCCAGGGATCCAGGGGCAGCCACAGCAAATCTGGGAATTCCAGCCCAGCCCCTCCCCACCCTCCCAGCCAGGAATTCCTTGCCAAAATCCCAGCCCCAGCCTCCCCTCCCTCAGCTTGAGACCATCTCCCCTTGTCCTTCCACTCCCTGCTCTTGGGAAAAGTCCCTCTCCAGCCTTTCCTAAGCCCCCTTTAACATTTGATTGTCCCCAGTTTCACAACCCAACACTTTTGCTCTGTCTTGTTGGCACAACTGCTCCACGTTTGTCCCCTGACCTTCGGAGGGCAAAGAACAGGAAATTTTGCAACACTTCCCTGCTCTTCTTTCTCTTTTTCTTCAACCTTTGTTCTTTACCCCTTCAAACTCCCCTATGCCTCTACCTCCTGCGATTTCCCTTTGCCACTGTGGTGATTTTGGTGGGGTTTTTGTGCCGAGCAGATGCCGAGAGAGGCAGGAAGAGGCTGGGGATGTTCAGCTGAGCGCTGAGGATGCACCGGAGGCAGCCGAGCTGTGTCCGTAGGTACAAACACACACAGACAGTGCATCTGCTGCACAGAGACAGAGTGTTGGAGCTCTTGTAAATACACCTTCATTCAACTTTCATCACAGTGTTCATTAGTGGTTTAAATTTTGCATAATTTGGCAGCTGCCTCTGGCGTTTTTCAGGAGGTGCTGTAATTTATTCCATATGGAAGTCAGGCGCTGCACTCCGAAGGAGTTATCGGGTGCACTGAACCAGGGCTGTATTTGTCTGGGAGGAGGTGTCAGATGCTAAACTAAACATGACAGGAGTGAACCCAAGTCTCCCAGCTGACAGATTTGTGGGGTTTCTCTGGTGTTTGCTATAAACAGGTTCAGAGGCAGCGCAGACACCGCGAGACGCCGGCGCCGCCGCGGGGCGCGGGGAGTGCCGGGATCCTGAGGGATCCTGAGGGATCCCACAACACCCCTCTGAGGCACCAAGGAAGTTTGGGATCCCCAGATCCCCGTCCTGCTGAGCCTGTCTGGTCTCTCCGCTCTGTTCCCCAGAGTTTCTCACCCGTTTTGGGGCATTCTGAGAAATCTGAGCTCTGCCAGCGACCAGCAGCTCGGCTGTCCCACCCAGCCAGGCCACCACTGTCCTCACCCCGCAGCTCCAGCCCTGGGCCCCTCCAGAGGACACAGCAGATGCCAAACAAGGGAGGCTGGGGGCTTTTTGTGCGTGATTGACACCATTAAAGGAGCAGTTTCCGTGTTTACCCTGGGAACAGCCCCAGCAGTTGAAGGTGTCACTGCTGGCAGCTGCTGAGCCCAAACAAACTTCACTGAGGGCTGGCCTGGATGGGCCTTTGGAGGAAAAGCACCTGTGGGAACATCCTGCACTCCCTGGCCGGGAAATATCTCCAGGAAAAGCCCACGGACATGAGGGCCAGGGAGGCCTCCCGCCTCACCCCAGTTCTGCAGAGACAAACAAGGCTCAAGCAGAGGAAAATTCTCTTCCAGCACCACACAGCACTGGCCAGCCCCCAGGAAATCCATTTTTCCTGGTGCCACTGAGTCAGCTCAGCCAGAGCCGCTCTGCAGTGTTGATCCAGACTGAGGCATCCTGATTTTATGGGATTTACAGGAAAACAGCCCTGGGAACGGCTGCACAAGGAGGATTTGGAGATGAAGAAAAGCAGAAATGCTCCTCTTCCCTGGACACAACTGTTCTGCTCCCATTTCTCCCTCAGCTCCTGCCCATTGCCAGCTTTGCTCTTCCAGAGACACTGCCCAGCCAGCTCCAAGGCCTTCTCCAGTGCATCCTGACATCCCCGAGCTCTTGAAACCTTCTCAGCCCTGCTCTGTGCTTCAGACCCTCTGAAAGGTCTCTGAGGGGCACAGAGGAGGTTTAAGGTTGCAAGAAGAGCTCAGGTTCCTCACCCTCCACTCAGAGATCCCCCAAAGTGTCCCCAGGTGCTGGTGGTGGACTGAGCTCCTCCAACTCTTGGCCAGACCACAGGAGACAAAAATTTGGGCTGTCCCACCACAGAGCTCAGCCTGAGGCTGCACTTAGAGCTGGCCTGCCCCACGCAAACCAGCTGCAGCTCTGCAGGGAGCTGCACCAAGGCTGCTGGAGAGGCCTTGCACGGTGGCTGGGAGCAAACAGCTCCATCTCCCAAATTTCACTGTCACAACCGAACAAAGGATTCCCAGAATGAAGGGAATAAGGGACACGGGGATGAAGAGCACGACTTCCCGCAGCGGATTCTGCTGTCCCCACACCTGCGTGACACGGAGGCGCCACCCAATTCCCGCTGTCGGCCGCCCTCATCCCTCAGACACCTCCCAACCAATATTTTTCCGCATCGGAAGTTGCCAGCGCGGATATTATTTATAAAACCTCAATGGGAATACATCTGCACGGAATAACTGACACCGTGTTCCCTGCGTGGCATATGCAGGCTGAAAATAAACATTGGTTCTATATGTTCACTGCTCCAGCAGAGCGTCCAAGCAGCAGGAAATGCATGAAACATGGGGAAGAATGGGAGCGCGGCAGTGGGAGGGAACACGGAATTGCTTGGAGAGCAGAGAGGCGGCCCCGGGAGTTAAAATACACAGCAGGCAAAGAGACGAGAGGAGCCAAGAGAGCTGAAAAAAATGGCACAAGAGACGAGAGAGGCAGCTGGGGGAGTTAAAACATGCAGATGGAGAGATGGCTGGGAGAGAGGAAAGACCTGGATCCGAGCGGAGAGACGGCGGCCGGGAACTGGCCACTTAAAATAAACTTTGGGAGCAGCGAGGTGCAGACGAGCTGGGGAGAATTCCTGGGATCTGGAACCCTGCTGGGGGCAGGGGCTGGGCCCTGGAGGGGTGGGAGTCCCACCCAGCTGAGCACCATCACCCACCTGCACCTGGGATCACGCCAGGCGCAGGAACCGTCCCCTCCTTCCCATATCCCAAATTCAAACTACTCAGACGGGTCACTCCCTCCCTTCCCACAGTCCCAAATGCACATAATTTGGAAGAATCATCCCTTCCTTCCTTCGTTCCCCACTTTACCAAATTCAAAATACTTGGAGGAGTCACTCCCTTTCTTCCCACAATCCCAAATGTAAATCCATTGGAAGAATCATCCCCTCCTTCCCCACAATCCCAAACGTAAATCCATTGGAGGAACTGTTCCCTTCCTTCTCCTCATCCCAAATTCTAACGACTGGGAGGAATTGTCCCCTCCTTCCCACAATCCCAAATGCAAATCCATTGGAGGATCCAGATTGTAGCTCCTGATCCCAGAGCGACACCTTCATCCTTCCCATTTACAGCCCCTGTAGGGATTTCTATAAATAAATGGATAATGCCTGCCTGGATCTCACCATTAAAATCACCCTCCTCAAACTCAAATCCTACTACATTTATAAAGTTACACTTTCCCCAAATGCTCCAAAGGGTTTTTTTTCCCCCAAAATGAGCTTTCAGCTCTGACTGAGCCCTCTAGGAAGCAGTTTCAAGATCTGGGAGTGAACTTCAGGCACAGACAGGGACATTCCCATGTCCCAGGGCTGCTCCAGAGCTGCCACCACCTACAGCAGCGTGGCCAAGCCACACCTCAGTCCCCATCCCTGCTGCTTCTCACTCCCAGCCTTCCAGGAATCCGAGGATATCTGATGGAAAACGAAGCAGGCACAGAGCTCCGGGCAGAATTCAGGCAGGCAAAAGCAGAGCCCGGATATTTTTATACCCACGGAGTTTTGTGGCAGTGAGAAGGAAAATTTTCTCTCACAAACGTGAATTAAAGCTTTCAATAAGTTAAAATGATGATTTTTTTTTGAGGGCAATCTCCTCTAAGTTCACAGATAAAATCAGTTTTAGTAAGGCCTGCACTGAGCACAGGTGCATTCAGCAAAACTCGTATCAATCCAAGGATTTATGATGCCCCCAAGGACAAAGAAATGATTTATTGGTTTTATTTTGCTGCAACGGATGGAGCAAATTTCACCATCAGTTTTATTTTCTCCCCAGGTGCCAATCCAGTTTTACTGCCAGGTTTATTTCAGCTTGGGGATGGCCCAGGATGGGCCCTCAGTGTGTCCTGCTGGAGGCAATAATTTATTAATTTAGAGAGAAGAAATTTTCTACAAATTTCTCCAAATTTTTTTGCACATAAAGGATTTTATCTGTGGATACCCAGCAATAAAATAACTTCATGCAATAAAACAATTTGTCCTGGATGTTGATTTTTGTTGGATGGTTAGATGGGGACCAGTTAAACCAGTGGGAACACACAAAACCACCTCAGTGCAAAGCCTCAGTTCTACACACGACTTGGAGTAAGCCCTGAGTTAATTACTCCAGAGTAAGGCACAACCACTCCCAGGCACATTCCCAGCAGATCCTGCAGGTAAATCCTGCCTTGGAGACCGTGTGGGTGACAAAGACTTGGAGCAGGGAAGGGGCTGCAGAGATTTTGTCCAGAAGAAGAACGAAATAAAAGCCAAATATTTTGCACAAAATTAGGGGGGCTGGAATCTGCTCCTCCGTGGAATTAAATGGTCTTTAAGGTGTCTTCCTACCCAAACAATTCCATGATTCCACGACAATGAACAGCAGCCAAGCCCTTTTAATCTTTAACGTTTCCTAAAACTCAGGGACAGTTTTCCACTGAATTCAGGGGGTTTTGTCTCACACTGACCTTCCTCGAGGGGTTATTCAAACTGCTGGGCTGTCAGGGAAGAGTTAAAATAATCACCTCAATATAAAACTTCAACAAGGTGGACATTGCTCTTAAATGATGGCACGTGGAGATGTAATAATAATAAAAAAAAAATGTTTGGTGATGCAATGTGAGAGGGGACCTTGTGGCTCTGCACAGCTCCTGCCAGGAGGGGACAGCCGGGGGGTCGGGCTGGGAACAGGGAACAGGGACAGGAGGAGAGGGAATGGGATGGATCTGGGGAGAATTCCTTCATGGAAAGGGTTGTTCAGCATTGGAAGGGGCTGCTCAGGGCAGGGCTGGAGTCCCCATCCCTGGGGGGATTTCAAAGCCTGTGGGAAATGGATTTATAGAAAATTTTCAAAGCCTGTGAGAAATGGATTTATAGAAAATTCTCAAAGCCTCACAGGAGGCTCACACGGTGTACATCTATGTGCAAACCTTGAGATAAGAAATGCTGACTTAGAAATGCCGTGGAGTAAGAGAGAAATTGTTGAGAGAGAAATTAAACTGGAAACAAGTCTCAAAACATAACCTTACAAAAAAAGACTAGATACTTTAGAGAAATTAGAAATATGAAAGATACATTGTAGTAAAACCCATAAAGGGTAATTTCAAATAATTAGCTTTAAAACATTTACAACATAGTGGAGCTAAAGCTAATAAGCCAAGAAACACTTACAGTGTATTATAATTAAGAAATAGTCGGCTTCTGATTGGAATAACGTAACTTATAACATCTGTATTTTCTCACCCTTCACATGAGACTAAAAATAAAATAAAAGTTTTTAAAACCCCATCTCTAAACCAAAATAAAACATAATCCAACAAAAGCCCTGTGGATGTGACCCTTGGGGACATGGGACAGTGGTGGCAGTGCCAGGGATGGCTGGACTCGATGACCTTGGAGGACCTTTCCAACCATTCCATGATTCCATTAAATGGTTGGACTTGATGACCATGGAGGACCTTTCCAACCCAAACCATTCCACAATTCCATTAAATGGTTGGACTCGATGACCTTAGAGGACCTTTCCAACCCAAACCATTCCATGATGCCATAAAATATCCAAGCCTGGCACCCTCTGAGGCCCTTCCCTCCCTTCCCCTGGGGCAGACTCACTTCTCCAGCACGGACATGATGATGGGAGGTAGAACCAGTATAGGCATGGGCAGGACCACTCTGGTCAGGGCTGTTTCCAGCAGGGCCTGCAGAGCAAACACAAACAAACAAACTCATCCAGACATCCCAAACAACCCCAGGAGGGACCTGCTGGGCTCGGCGTGGCTCTACTGGACTGTCATCCCAGAGTCTGCTGCAGCTGATCCACCTCTAATCAGTAGAGAATTGGGAAATCAGGCCCGGATAACGATTCTCCAAGCTCACTCTAAAAGCAGGTTCAGCTGCCATCTACAGAGGGCCAAATTGCCAAGCCAAAGCACTTGAATCCTCTTTGATGCAGAGAAGGTCTGGGTTTATGGTCAGTCATCCCATCCGAGCAGGGCTAGAGCTTGGCCAGAGCCCAAACTCCAGTTCATGGGTGCCACTGATGGGAATGGGATGGGCATTTTTTCCCCAAAATGAGCTTTCAGCTCTGACTGAGCCCTCTAGGAAGCAGTTTCAAGATCTGGGAGTGAACTTCAGACCCCTCGGGCACAGACAGGGACACTCCCGTGTCCCAGGGCTGCTCCAGAGCTGCCACCACCTCCAGCAGCGTGGCCAAGCCACACCTCAGTCCCCATGGGACGAGAGCAATGCCACTTATGTCACTGGTGGGAACAGGATGGGAATCACTGGTGGGAATCACTGATGGGAACGGGATGGGAATCACTGGTGGGAATCACTGATGGGAATCACTGGTGGGAA
>QUSF01000269.1:49389-59748 GCA_003676055.1 Chloebia gouldiae
AATCACTGGTGGGAATCACTGATGGGAATCACTGGTGGGAACGGGATAGGAACCACTGGTGGGAATCACTGATGGGAACAAGATGGGAATCACTGGTGGGAATGAGAGCAATGTCACTTATGTCACTGGTGGGAACAAGATGAGAATCACTGGTGGGAATTAGAAGGGAATCACTGGTGGGAATGGGAAGGGAATCACTGATGGGAATGGGATGGGAATCACTGGTGGGAATGGGATGGGAATCACTGGTGGGAATGAGAGCAATGTCACTTTGGGAATCACTGGTGGGAATGAGAAGGTAATCACTGGTGGGAATGAGAGCCTCAGTCACCAGTCAACCAGCCCTGCCAGGAGCTGGTTGGTCACAATGTTCTGGGTCACAAACCCAGCAGAATAAACAGAGACACACGGCAGCTTCCCTGATTTCACCTGAAGTGACCAAAAGCGTCCAAATATCCCAGAACATTCGTACACAGACAGCTCAGGGCTGCTGCAGGAAAGGGACGTGGGACCGCTGCCTGGAGAGGTTGGAGGGAAATGTTGGAGGGGACATGTTGGGGAAATGTTGTGGGGGAAATGCTGTGGGGGAAATATTATAAGGGAAATGTTGTAGGGGAGATGTGGGGGAAATGTGGGGGAAATGCTGCAGGGGAAATGTAGGGAAATTTTGTGGGGGAGATGTGGGGAAAATGTGGAGGAAATGTTGTGGGAGAAATTTTCTGGAGGAGATGTTGTAGAGGAAATGCTGTACAGGAAATGTAGGGGAAATGTTGTGGGGGAAACATTGTAGGAGAAATGTTGTAGAGGAGATGTTGTAGGGAAATGTTGTAGGAGAGACATTGTGGAGGAAATGTTGTGAGTGAAATGTTGGAGGGAAATTTTGTGGGGGAGATGTGGGGAAAATATTGTGGGGAAAATGTTGTGGAGGAAATGTTGTGGGGGAAATTTTCTGGACATGTTGTAGAGGAAATGTACAGGAAATGTAGGGGAAATGTTATGGGGGAAACATTGTAGGGGAAATGCTGTAGAGGAGATGTTGTAGGGAAATGTTGTAAGAGAGACATTGTGGAGGAAATGTTGTAGGTGAAATGTTGAAGGGAAATTTTATGAGGGAAATGTCAGAGGGGAAATGTTGTAGGGAAATTAGGGGAGATGTTGTAGGGGAAATATCCCACCATGGGCCAAGCAGCACTTGCAGCCCTTCCTGCCTGAGCTGAGCTTTGATCTCAGCCCCGTGCTGGGGATGCAGCTCCTCGCTGCTGCTCCAGGAACTGTTTCCATCACTGCTGGTTTGTTCCCTGCAGAGATTTGGGAAACACAGGGCTCTCCGCTCCCGGGAAAATCCCAGCCATGGAGATACCTTGTGCCTCCACCAATTCTTCCTCCTTGGCCAGACTCACCAGAAGGAGCAACCAAAGCAGGATTTGGATTTATTGAGGCCCAGAGATCTTCCAGGGCCTGAATGGGCTCCAGGAGAGCTGGAGAGGGACTGGGGACAAGGGACAGAGGGACAGGAGCCAGGGAATGGCTCCCACTGGGAAAGGGGAGCTTGGGCTGGGATCTGGGCAAGGAATTCCTGGCTGGGAGGGCAGGAAGGGGCTGGGCTGGAATTCCCAGGTTTGCTGTGGCTGCCCCTGGATCCCTGGCAGTGCCAAGGCCAGGTTGGACACTGGGTTTGGATCCACCTGGACAGTGGGAGGTGTCCCTGCTGTGGATGGGGTAGCACTGGATGGGATTTAAGGTCCCTTCCACCCAAATATTCCGTGATTTTATGCCACAACAAACCCTCACACAGGGACAGCTGTGTCACACCGAGGATCTGCCACATTTCACATGACAAAAACCAGGATTAACCTATCCAGGAAGAAGCACTGGGATTGGATGGCAGCTGAACAGGAGTTCCCAGAACTCCCAAATTTTATGTTTAAGCTCCACCCACATCGCTCTCACAGCGCCTTCACTTTAAACCTTCATTTTCTCTTTCAACCATCAGGATGGAGAGGGGAAAGCGGGTCCTGGAGCCAGTTAATGGAAGTGAGGAAAACTGGCTCCAAGAAGTATCTCTGAGCCCTTCAGCAGATTGTTTTAATCCCCCTGTTAACCAACAATATGGAGAGGAATTCGAGATCTCCCCGTTCCTGCCGAAGACTGCAGAGCTGTACATTAATTGCTGTCTCTGGAGTGCCTTGGACAGAAGGAGGGAGGGAAATGCCAAGCATTATATTATTAACTCCTGTGCCTGGGCGTGTGCTCAGCACAGCCTCACATCTCACTGAGAGCCCACTTGGAAACAACAGCTCAGGGGATGCTCAGGAGCCAGAACTGCACCCAGGGATGGCAAGGGAACAATTCCAGGCAGATGGCACAGAGTGGGCTACAGGAAAAGCAAACCGGCTGTTAAGGAGGTTAGAAACATCTGGCTGCCCTCAGCCAGCTTTGGGTGGCAGCTTTTAGTGCAGGTTTGGCAGGGAAGGGTTGAAAAGCTGCTCAGCTCCGAGCCCGAGTCCTCCTCACTTGGGAAAAGGTGTGAGGGATCTTTGCTGGGTATCCCACAAGGAATTTCTGTGGAAGCGCCAGGCACAGGATCTGTCCTGTCACTGTGCCCTTCCAAACCACCAGGGCCAGCCCCCAAATTTCCCTGCAGGACACAAGCCCGTGTTCTCTGCATCTCCTGCGTTCCCAGCTCCCAAAGCCGTGGATTCCGGAGGCTGTGGGATGTGTTGGGCCTGGAATCAGCTGTGTCCCAGCCCTCCCAGCTCCCGGTACTCACATGTTTGGCAGCAACTCTGGAAGAGCCGACAATGTTCCCATTATTGTCCAACACATCGATTCCTTCCTCCAGCTCCGTGTGCCTCATCAGGACCACGTTGCAGATGTTGGCACTGGCTGAGGAGGAGAAAGGCAGGAGGATCAGCCCTGCTCAATCCCCACTGGCAGCTTCTGTTCAGCCCCCCAGATCTCCTTCCCCCAATCTGCTGAGGGGAATTGCTCCAATCCCCCAAAAAAGGTGAAATTCTCAACAAGAATAATAACCAATTTTTTTTCCTCTGGGGCAACAAGGGAAGGTCTAGTGCAAGGTGTCCTTGCCCCTGGTTGGAACTAGACGGTCTTTAGGTCCTTTCCAGCCCAAACCATTCCAGGATTTCACACATTTTAGGAGGAAAATGGCTCCATCCACCAGGACATTTTAATCCCTCCCCCTTGCCCAGCCTGTGGCTTTTGAGGCCTCGAGGTGACCCCAAATTCTGTCTCTTGAGTCAGCAAGAGTTGGGCTTGAGCACCACGTCCCACGTGCAGCCCCTCCCCTCGCTCAGGCACTTCCCAACTTCTCCCAGAGAAAAGCTGCTCATTCCCACAAAACTTTTGGGCTGATCAAGTGGCATTTTCCAGCACCCCCCACACCACATTTCCCTGCAAACTTTCCACCCAGAACTGAGACAAACCCACTGTTGCTGCAAGTACCAGCGCCTTCCAAAAATGTGTTTCTGCACTGCTTGATGGGTTAATATTCGCTAATTAATCTCAATTCATGTCATATAACAAATGTCTAATTTTTTGAGGGTGGTGGGTGGGTGAGCCCTCTCCGAAGGCAGCTCTGTGCAATCAAGGATGATTTGTGGTGACAAATGCTCCTTCCACTCGAGAGGGAGAGGAACACACACACACGCACACTCTGTCTCTCTCTTTAATATTCCAACTACCAGACCACTCTTGCCATCTATCAAAATATCCGTGTTCCCAACCCTTCAGCTCCTGAGTCGCAGATAAAAAACAAAACAAGGCCTTTCATTTAGAGAAAGTTTAGCCCCTGGGATTTTTTTCACTTTCAACACTCGCCCGCCCCGTCCTTCTTGCTGTCAATCAAAAGCGAGCGGATCAAACAGCCCAGCAGAGCTGCTTTGGCCAGGGATGCCCTGGCACAGGGCTCCTGACAGACTCGGGATGGGGTGGCCAGCCCTGACGCTCCCAAGATGCTTTTCCAAGGCTCTGGATTCCCTGACCTGGTCCCAAACCCGAGAGCTGCTTC
The DNA here is from genome assembly GCA_003676055.1 of Chloebia gouldiae. Lineage (NCBI taxonomy): Eukaryota > Metazoa > Chordata > Aves > Passeriformes > Passeridae > Chloebia > Chloebia gouldiae. Next base: position 53,417 of record QUSF01000269.1, read on the forward strand.
CAGCCCGTCTGTCTGAGAGGAGCCGCTCACGTAACCGCTCCCCTTCTGCTTCCTGAGAGAGCAGAAACGCTGCTAATTATGGCTAAACTTGGATCTCACGGACGTCTCAAATGCACGAGGGTGGGGGGGCGAGAAATAAATAAATATATGTGCAGACAAAGTCATCTGCAGGATTTGGGAAGAAATTGTGATAATGGAAAGTGTGGCTGTGAAAGCGCCCTGAGGAAACTGGGCTCGGGCTCCAAACCAAGGCACCACCCCTCACCTGGGTGTTTGTAGGGATTTTTTTCTATCCCAGGGTGCTTTCCACACTTGAAATCTGTCCTTGGGCATCACCTAAACACAACAATTTTAACCACACACACACAAAAAAGCCCAAGGAGAAGAAATCCTCCCTCCCTCTCTCTTCTCTCCATTGAGGATCTTTCCATCAGCTTCAGTTTCCTTCAGATCAGGTTTGGGATGGGATTTTTGGGGTTTTCTGAGGATTTTTAGCCATTAATATCTCCAGTAAAAAGCACACCCTCAGCAGTGACACCCTGGCCTTGGGGCCAGCTGTTCACACCCAGTTCTGGGGCAGAAAAGGGTGAATTGGCTTCCTTGAGCTCCCCTGGGCACCGAGATCCTTCCCCTCCTCACCCCTGAGAAAGGATCCAGCCCCTCCCTGCTCAAACAGGCTCCAATACCTCCTTCCCTTCCCTGCTTTTCCGTGGAGCCCCACAGATGCCCCAGCCCCGCTCCCAAACCCCTTTTCAGAGGGGCAGCCCCTGGCTCTGCAGGGCCTTGGCCACTCCAGGAGCTGCTCCCCTGGGTTGCTTTCCTGCACCCACCCCCTGCTCCCGGGCAGGATTTTTTGGACAATTTGGGGTTTTCAGCCGCTACAAATTAACCTTGGAGGGGGTGAGGGCAGCTGACCCAGCAGTGCTGGTGTTAAAGGTGTCCTCCATGCAGAGCTGCTGCAGGTGGGCGTTCAGTGACCGCAAACAAAACCTTCACGCGGCCTGGAGAACACACAGACCTCTCTGAGGGCACCAAGACCTTCCCCAGCACCCATCCCAGCTTCCCAGAGCTCCGTGGAGTCCTCAGGAACATCCCTGCTGGAGTTTGGGCTGCCTTCCCCCCCAGCAGCAGCTGCAACTTGGGATGGGACCCTCGAGCTTGGATGTCCCTCCAGTTTTCCAGCTGCCCCCACCAGCACAGCTCTGGAGGGCAGTGCAGAGGGCGGCAAGGAAGAGATGGGGAAAACTCTTTAATTTCACAGAATCACTGAGTTATTAAGGCTGAAAAAGACCCCTAAGTCCAACCATCACTGCCAGATCCACCACAACCCTAAACCCCATCCCTGATGACATCTGTGGGGTTTTTGGAGCAAGAGCTTTACCCCAGTGTTTGCCTTTTCATGTAGAAATAGAGAATTTCTGCCTTTCTGCTGGGGGCTGGAGGTTCAAAAGGAATTGGGAGACACATCTTAATTAAGGTTTTGTCCAGGTCTACAAACCACAAACCAGCAATTAGTGGGAGGGTCCCTGATGTCCTGGCTCATAACGAAGCAAGACAAATAAAACATTAGCTGGAGAATTAATTACAGGCTAAACAAATTAATTATGGGTCCTCAATCAATGCTAACACAAACAATTTTGTGTGAAAGCAGATCAACCCTGCAGCAAGGATTTCCTGAGTCTCTCTGACTCAAACACCCCTCAGAGCTACCTCCTCGGGCTGGAACTCATCCCTCATGCTCTCCTGGTTATAAAAACCCAAGGAAAGCTGAATCCCGCTAAAACAGATCCCAGAGAGGTCCCAGGAAAACAACAACAATGCCCACAGAGCCCTGGTGTACAAGGAAAATGCTCAGTGCAATCCCCAGAGCACAATCCCTGCCCCTCTGCTCTGCCGGCAGCTGCTTTTGTGGCAGAAAAGAGGGAAAAAAATTCCAGCCGCTCGGGAATTGAGGGCTGGAGGGACACACAACCCTCAGTTCTCTGCTAAAAAAGGAGCAGAGAGGCCAGAGAAAGTGAGAGCAGCACACAGGTAAGGGGCTCAGGAGAGCTCTGAGGATGTGGCACTTGCACAGCAAAGGGAAAACCTGAAAGGAAAATTTGACATCATATGGCTGAAAAAGGAACCTGGAACAAGGAGAAAACCCCATTTTTTAGTGATTTCCTCCATGCCGGGGCAGTTTTTTGCACCATCTTCATAAATAAACAAGCTTACACAAAAAAAAATTGCCCCAAAGCCACCGGTGATTTCTCCAAGCTAAAATAACTCAGCACCTGCTGGAGGCTGGAACCAGAGGCCCAGCAAAGGCTGCGTGCAGAGCCCTCAACCACAGGGCTGATAAAACCCAACAAAATGCTCCACCGAGCCAGGAGCAGCCTCAGTTCTGCACACACCTGGGGCTGCTCTCAACCAGTGGCTCTCAGAAATCTGCACTTTCAGAGCAGAACCATTTCCTTGCATTTTATTGCAAAATAACCACAGTGCTGCGCTTATTGGAAGATTTGACACAGCTCAAGCCAGATCTCGCAATTGAAATGCTCTTAGGGTGGAATGGCCAAGGAGAACTCAGTGCTGGTCACTTCTGAAGCTGCCTCAGAGTGCAAAGTGCAGCTGAAAAGTCTGAGGAGCCTTCACCAGCAGCTTTGCAGCATTTTTCTGCCGAAATTCTGCTTTGCAGAGTCCCATCCCTGCCTGCCCCAGCTCAGGGAGCACCACTGAGGGGACACGAGCAGGAAGGGAGGAGCTGTGTCCATCCCAGTGGCTTCTGGCCAGCTGCAGGTTTGCAGATTCTGGCCACCAGCAGGTTTGCAGCCACCTCTTGGAATACAAAGAAAAGGAATTTTTCCTTACCGACAGCAGGGAATGGCACGAACCTCTGGATCAGGAGCCGAGTGGCCGGGGTAAACTTGTTTGCTCTCTGGATCAGAACATTAAGGCCCACCTTGGAATGGAGAAAAACAAACCAGAGGAGCAGAGAGTTCATGATCAGGGGCAGGGCAGATGGCACAGTTTGGGGTCCCTGCCCATGAAAAGGCGTTTGGGAACTGAACCTCCCCCAGCTGCAGGGTTTGGCTGTGTTGGGCTCAACCCTTCAGTGAATGCAAGTTAAATCCAATTGTTGAGCTTAAAACAAGGGTTGAACTCAACCTTTGGGCTTAAATGAAGAGTTGAACCCAACTTTTGGTTTTAAATGAAGGATTAACCCAAATTGCTAAATTTAAATGAAGGATTGAGCCCAACTCTTGGGTTTAAACAAAGGGTTGAACCAGACTCTTGGGTTTAAATGAAGGACTGAACCCAGCTCTTGGGTTTAAATGAAGGATTAAACCAAACCCCTAGGTTTAAATAAAGGATTGAACCCAGCTCTTGGGTTTAAATGAAGGCTTGAACCCAACAGTTTGGTTTATCCAAAGTGCTGAACCCATCCACTGGCTTGAACCAAACCATGGGTTTAAATGAAGGATTGAACCCAACCCTTGGGTTTAAATTAAGGCTTGAACCCAGTTGCTGGGTTTATATGAAAGATTGAACCCAGCCATTGGGTTTAAACCATTCTCAGCTAAAAGATAAGCCAGAAACCACTCCAACACCATCCAGTCCCTCTGGAATTGCCCTTGGTTGGATTTTTGTCTTCCCCATCCACCACAAAATCCTTGGGACTGGCAGTCCTCAGCTAGCTGGGACAACCCTAAATTTCTGTGGTGGTGGTGGCCCAACACAATGAATTCCTTCTCCAAGGGTCTGGACTACACAACCCCAGTGCCAACATTTGGGCTGTAAAGTTTATTACAGCCATGGATTTATTTTTGTTGCCTTGTCCAACCCTTGAATAACACAGAGCTCTCCATAGTTTTCCATGGATCTGGGTCGTTGTGGGTGTTCATAGAAACAGCCCAGAGGAGTCGCTGCCTCCTCGCATTGATAACGCTGAAAGTTGGGAGAATCTCCATCAAAACTGGCTTTGTGCACATGTGGGGTTAAAAATGAACCAAATCTATTCATGGGGAATGATTTCTGTCTTTAAATCACTCTTCCTCACAATATTTTCTCTTTTTCATCCCCCGCAAAAAAAAAAAAAAACCCAAAATGCACAAACTAAACCAAACAGCTCCAACCTGAGAATTTTCAGCTGGAAATGGAAGCCTTGAGCAATGTGTGGCCGAAATATTTTGAGCCCAAAATGCAGCAAAAATAAGGAAAAAAACATTTCAGCCAAAACCAAAAACCTGCCAGAAAACAGCATTTTTTTTTTTGAAGGGGGGATTTTAAAAAGCAAAAAGAAGCCTGGGAGATCATATTTTGCAGGCTGCTGCATTACACATGCACATCCCAGCACATCCCGGCGTGCCGGAGCCTGGGAGGAGGAGGGGGAGAAGCACAACTGCTGGGGCAGCCCTGCAGGAGCACAGGGCTGCTTCTCCAGCAGCAGGAAATATTCGCCAAGGTTTTCACCCAGAGCCCCAGCAGGAACTCCTCCTCTTGCCCTCGGCAAACACAGCCCTAGAGCTGAGTCCAAGAGCGCCCTGGTGATTCTGCTCAGTCTGGGCAGCAGCGAGGGCTTGTCTTGAACATCTTCCCCCTCAAAAATGGCTGAATGATTTCAGGTTTTTTTGGGGTTTTTTTTGTTTTTTTTTTTTTAGTTTTCCAATTGTTAGGATGAGTCTTTTCAAAGTCTGAACACCTCCAGAAACTGTAACACAGTCTAAAATACGTGGCTTTAAAAGAAGTCAGCTTTAAGCCTGGCTTTGCTGGTCTGCCCCATGGATTCAGGTATTTAGTCTGGATGTGGTTAATCCGTGTCCATGACAAATTTTGTTGGGTTTGCAGCCCCTGCTTGGAGGTTTGGTGGAGGATTTGACAATGAAGTGGAAGAGCAGCAGCTTTTGAAAGAGGAAAGCTGAGTCTGGGAGAGCCACCACTGTGAGGGCAATGAAATAAAAGCATTTTACTTCCCGATTTAATGTGATGAACTCAGTCCCCACTCACAGCAACCCTCCTGCTGGGAACATGAAATTAAATGTTGCTGGAGAGTAAATCCCATCTCCCAAATCCTCAACACAAGGGCTGGATATAGGAAACTAATGAGGGTTTGTTTTCTACAGTTTGGAAATTGCTGTAGCTGATCTGTGAACTCCTTCCCACGGGCCATGAGGTGGGATGAGGGAAAACAGGGCAGGAACTGCTCAACCTCAGGCCACCAAAGCCAAAGGGTCATCAAGGAGATGTTAATGAGTTTAATTACCTGGGACTGGCCGAAGGATGCTGCTGAGGCAAATTCATCATTAAAGACCACCCCAGGGTTATTGCTGTGGCCATCACCCAGGCACTGCGCAGGATCTGCAGCACTGGTGATGGAAACACGGGACAGAACCAGGGCGGATCCACCTCACCCAGCCTGGCACAACCACAGAGTCACTGAGGCTGGAAAAGCCCCCAGGATCGAGTCCCACCATTCCCAGCACTGCCACCCCTGCCCCGTGTCCCCAAGAGCCACATCCACAGGGCTGTGAAATCCCCCAGGGATGGGGACTCCAGCCCTGTCCTGGGCAGCTTGACAGCCTCTTGGTGAAGGAATTCTTCCTGACATCCATCCTGAACCTCCCCTGGCACAGCCTGAAGCTGCTTCCTCCTGTCCTATGGCTCCCTGTGCAGCCCAGCTTCTCTGGACAACCTGCTCCAGAGTTTGACAGAATTCCGGAATGGTTTGGGTGGGAAGGGACCTTAGGGAACATCCAAGGCAGGGACACCTCGCCCTGTCCCGGGGTGCTCCGAGCCCCGGTGTCCAGCCCGGCCTTGAGCACTGCCAGGGATGAGGAGTTATCCGTGGTGCCCATTCCCATACTGTGACCCAGCTCAAATCCGGCTTTTTCCAACTGCCTGCTTGGCTGAGGTTCCCTCCTCCAGAGCACTCCCTTGGTGTGGCTGGGGGAGCCAGGGGGACACAGGGACACAGGGCTGGACACAGGGACACAGGGCAGGACACAGGGACAGGTGACAGGACACAGGGACATGTGACAGGACACAGGGACACAGGGCTGGACACAGGGACACAGGGACAGGTGACAGGACACAGGGACACAGGCACAAAGTGCTGGACACAGGGACACAGGAGTGGATACACAGACACCTGCCTGGACACACGGATACATGGCTGGACACAGGACACATAGCTGGACACAGAGACACATGAGTGGACACACAGACACCTGACTGGACACATGGACACATGGCTGGACACAGGGACACATGGCTGGACACAGGGATGTGTGACAGGACACAGGGACATGTGACAGGACACAGGGACACAGGGACAAAGGGCTGGACACAAGGAC
>QUSF01000269.1:62467-72820 GCA_003676055.1 Chloebia gouldiae
ATGGATGGATGGAAAGGGAAGGAAAGGGATGGATGGAAAGGGAAGGAAAGGGATGGATGGAAAGGGAAGGAGTGGGGAAAGGGAAGGAGTGGGATGGATGGAAAGGGAAGGAGTGTGGCTGCTGGAAAGAGAAGGAGTGGGATCGATGGAAAGGGAAGGGAAGGGATCGAAGGAAAGGGAAAGATTGGGACTGATGGAAAGGAAAGGAATGGGATTGATGGAACAGGAAGGAGTAGGATTGATGATGTGGGAAGGAATGGGATTGCTGGAATGGGAAGAAATGGGATTGCTGGAAAGCAAAGGATTGGGATTGATGGTGTGGGAAGGAATGGGATTGCTGACATGGGAATGAAAGGGATTGCTGGAAAGGGAAGGAATGGGATTGCTGACATGGGAAGGAATGGGACTGCTGACATGGGAAGCATTGAGATTGCTGGCTGAGCCCCTTTCCCAGCTCCCTCAGCTGCTCCAGGTGCTCCAAGCAGACCAGGACACTCAAACATTCCTGCTCCTCTCCAGCTTTCAGCTGGTTTGGCTCTGAGCTCACTCAGGTGTAAATGCCCAGCCTGGCACTGTGGTGCCCACTGGGATAGCCCAGGGCAGCAGGAAATCCCACTGGCAGCAGTGGGATTTTGCTTTTGCTCCCCACCTCCAGTGGCTGCTGCAGTGGCAGGATTTGGGGTCAGGAACCAAGAAATCACTTCCAGAATGAAGAGCTCCGGGTCTGCCCGTGAAGAGCTGCTTTGAACCCTCTCCTGGGGGCCAGCAGTGAGTCAAGGTGGGTCATTAGCAGCTGATGTTAATGGCATTAATCACCTGAGTTTTAACCCCCCGAGGTGAAGGAAAAGGAACATCGGGTGCGGAGCAGGGACACTGGAAGTGCAGGCATCACCCCAAACCTGGCTGCAGCCATGGTTACGTGGCCCTGCTGCTCCCTCTCACCCAGAAGAAGACACAACACCCACTTGTGTCAGAATTCAGCTCAGGTTGCTGCCTGAGAACCAAGTATTCATTTGTCTCTGTGCTGACAGACCCCAAACCCCAAACCTGCGCTGGAATAAACCTCGTTAGGAGTGACAAACCCTGGTGTGCTGGGCAGGGGGAGGAGGGAAGCTGGAACTGGGGCAAAGCCCCAGCCCTGCACATCAGAGGGGCTGCGCTCACACCCGGGCTCCCTTTTTGGGGGGCCAGCTGAGGCCCCGTCCCACAGGAAGCTCACCGTGGCTGTCACCAAGGCGTTTCCTGGCTGAGCTCTGCTGCTGAGCTTCTGACCCACAGAAATCTGAGCTAAGGCCAAACTCCTGAGGAGCTGAGCCAGAACCAAAAGGGATCAGCAACGCCAGAGCAAATGGAGCTGGGATCTGAAATGAGGCATCAGAAAATCCCGGAATGGGTTGGGTTGGAAGGACCTTAAATCCCCTCTCATCCTCCCCTGCCACAGCAGGGACACCTTCCCCTGAGCCAGGGTGCTCCAACCTGCCCTTGGACACTGCCAGGGATTGCCCAACTTCCCTGGGCAAAAGAAACCTACTTCCACATAGAAATAATAAAATTGTTATTAATAATTATTATCTAGATAAAATTATAATATCTAAAAAGCAATTGTTGCCAATAAAATCGGCTCCATGCAGCTTTTTTAATCTTCTAAAAGTGTGAAAAGTAGCAGAGTAAGGGTGTGTGTGTGTCAGCTGGAAAGAGTTTCTGTCTAATCACAGCCCCCCTGATCTGTGCAGCTCTTGGCACTGGAATACTGGGGGAATAAAAAATTCCAAACATTTAAAACATGCTTGGTCTTTCTCAAGTCTTTTTACTTCTCCCTGCCTTTGTTTGCCTTGTTTAGGAAAACCAGCTGGTGTTAATTGCACTTCATGCACCACCAGCATGAACAGCAGCCAGATATGAGGAATTGGAGCCTAATCCCAGGAATCCACTCAATTGTTTGGGGAAAAAAATTACATTATCACTCTTCAGAACAGCGGTAAAATGAGGGAGCAAAAGAAAAGGCAGGGAAGAGGCTGGTGGGGGGTGAATGGGATTAAAATAAACTACAATCATAGAAGGACAAATGGAGATGTTAGAGGATGGAATTCCCAGATTTGCTGTATGGATCCCTGGAGTGCCCAAGGCCAGGCTGGATACAGGGGCTTGGATCCACCCGGGGCAGTGGGAGGTGTCCCTGCCATGGCAGGGCTGGAATGGGATGGGATCTGGGGTCTGTTCCAGCCCAAACACCTTTCCCAGACTTACTTCAAGTGATTCCTTCACCTGAGTCATGCACAGGAGATGAAATTCTGGACCTGGCACAGCTCTGTGCTGTGACTTGGGTTGGGATGGGAACTGGAGAAAAAAAGGAAATATGGGGAGAAAAATATGGAATAAAGGAATATTGATTTCCTCACCCTGCAGGGCTGGAAATGAGGAGCTGTGGTTTTAGGGACTCCTCTCTCTATAAACAGAAGAAAATCGGGATATTTGCACAGATTTCCCATTTAACTGCGGGACAGTGAGGCCAAATCTGCTCACGCAGCCCCTGATGGAGCAGCGTGCTTGTCCCTGCTGTGAGGCACAGCCACAAACCCACTGCTCTGTCCTCTCGGCACTTCTCCAGGCCCTTTCCCCTGCACACAGGGAAGGGATTCCCCCTAAAGACTGACCCCACATCCCAAAGCCTCCCTGCTCTGCAGGGCTTTCCCCAGGCTGGTGGGAGTGCTGAGGGGTTTCAGGCCCAGGAACACAACTCCAGGAGTGCTCCCAGCTGGGATGTCTGTGGGGACACAGAAACCTTGCTGCACACCCCCTGTGCCATCCCTGCTCTGCTGGGAAGGTTTTCTTCCAACATCAGAGAGGAGAAGAACCTCTAAAGGCTGCTGCCCTTCACGTGCAGAAAACCTCTTCCAACATCAGGAACAAACACCTGTGAGGGCTGCTGCTCTCCGTGCTCTGCGTGGAGGGAAAGCTGCCGACACCCAGAGGGAGAAGAACCTCTAAAGAAGAACCTCACATGCTGCTCTTCACGCTCCATGTGGAGGAAAACATCCCAACACCCTCAGGAGAACCTCTAAAGGCTGCTGCCCTTCATGTTTCACGTGGAGGAAAAGCTCCTTTCAACATCTGGGTAGAAGAAGAACCCTTGAAGATTTTTGCCCTTTGTGCTCCACATGGAAGAAAACATCCCAACATCGGGATAGTAGAAGAATCCCTGAAGGTTTTTGCTCTTCATATTTCACAAGGAGGAAAAGCTCCTTCCAACATCAGGATAGAAGAACCCCTAAAGGTTTTTGCCCTTCCAGTTCCATGTGGAAGAAAACATCCCGACATCAGGAAGGAGAAGAACTCCTGACGGTTTTTGCCCTTCATGCTCCACGTGGAGGAGAACATCCCAACATCCAAAAGGAGAAGAACCTCTGAAGGCTGCTGCCTTCATGTTTCACGTGGTGGAAAACCTCCTCCCAGCATCAGGAAGGAGAAGAACTCCTGAATATATTTGCCCTTCATGCTGCATGTGCAAAAAAACATCCAAGTATCCAGGAGAAGAACCTCTAATGGCTGCTGCCCTTCTATTTCACTAGGAGGAAAAGCTCCTTCCCACATCCAACAGGATAGAAGAACTCCTAAAGGATTTTGCTCTTCAGCTCCACATAGAAGAAAATATCCCAACATCAGGAACGAGAAGAACCTCTAAAGGTTTTTGCCCTTCATATTTCAAAAGGAGGAAAAACTCCTTCCAACATCAGGATAGAAGAACCCCTAAAGGGTTTTGCCCTTCCTGCTCCACATGGAGGAAAACATCCCAACATCCAAAAGGAGAAGAACCTCTGAAGGCTGCTGCCCTTCATGGTCCATGCAGAGGAAAACCTCCCAACATCAGGATGGAAGAAAAACCCTTGAAGATTTTTGCCCTTCAGCTCCACAGAGAAGAAAACATCCCAACATCAGGGAGGAGAAGAACCTCTGAAGGTTTTTGCCCTTCTCCACCCCGGGCCATCGTCAGCTCCACGGGAAGCTCCTGCCTCTCCTGGGGCACTGCTCTGACCCGGGGCACGCCGGGGTGTGCCAGCCGGGGGGACACGCTGGCACTGCCCAGGAGGCAGCAGCTCCCCCCTGCAGGGAGATCTCTGCTTGCACGAGGCTGAAATTCCCCGATTTTATTCCCTACACGTCTCAGGGAGCTTCCCGCAGGGCACAGGGGTGTTTCCCACAGCAGCCCCACGGCCCCTCCTGCACTGGAGCTGCCCCTGTGCTCCAGGTGCTCTGCAGGCTCTGGGCAGCCCGAGGAACAGCAGATTCCCAAGCCCTGCACCTCCACACTCCCCGGGTTCCTTACCAAAGCCTCCCAGCTGCTCGGGGGACAAAGCTCTGCCAAGATCCTTGTCCGTGTGTCCCGCCCCTCTAATCTGCCCCTGTTCCAAGAGGGAGAGCAGCATTAATGCCAAAACCAGGGATCAGGGGTGGCAGGGGGGGTGTGAGTGGCAGCAGCACATCCAGCTGGGGACTGTCACCCCGGGGACTCACAAGGTGACAAAAATGCTGGCCTAAGCACTGAGGAGCTCAGGGAAACCATCCCACGCTTCCCCGGGGAGCCGGGGATGGAAAACCGAAGTGTTGAGGTTGTTAGGATGGGGATTAGGGTTAAAGGTGAGCTGGAAAATTGGGCACAGCTCTGTGGTGATGGAGGTGGGAGCTCAGGGGAGCCAGGCTGGGCTGGGAGCTCAGGGGAGCTCTGCAGGAGGAGACAGGAGCAGCAGTGCCCAGCACACAGACTGAGACGTGGCAAACCATCCAGCACAGGGGTACCCAAAAAAATGGAGTTTTCCCTCAAAACCCTGAGGCACTTCAACAACTCCACGCCCTTTGGAAAACGGTCTGGCAGCCACACAAGGAGCAAAAGTAAATTCTCTGTGACCTGAAAAAATGGGGAAATGTCTTGGCCAGAGGGAAAAATACCAGCTGCTGTGGATCTTTACTGTTCCAAAGGAGAAGGTACAAGCACTCAGTTCGGGGCTTATCTGAAACCCCAGTGTAAGGAATAACTTTCCCAAGTTGCTCCTCAAAACTGTTCCTGTCCCTCTGGGAAGAGCTGATCCTGCTCCTGATGTCAACCTGTGCTCCTGGGAATGAATTAAAAGCCACAAGAGCTCGATTTCAGGAATGTTAAACGCTCCTCTCTCACAGATTATTTCACACAGAACTGCAGAGGAGGCCCCAGAGCTGCTCCAGGGCTGGAGCCCCTCTGCTCTGGAGCCAGGCTGGGAGAGCTGGGAATGTTCCCCTGGAGAAGGGAAAAATCCAGGGAATGCTCAGAGTCCCTGGAGGGGCTCCAGGAGAGCTGGAGAGGGACTGGGGACAAGGGACAGAGGGACAGGAGCCAGGGAATGGCTCCCACTGGGAAAGGGGAGATGGGGCTGGGATCTGGGCAAGGAATTCCTGGCTGGGATTTGTCTGGAATTTGCTGTGGCTGCCCCTGGATCCCTGGTAGTGCCCAAGACGAGGATGGACATGGGCTGGGCACAGCCTGGGACAGTGGGAGGTGTCCCCATGGCAGGGGTGGCTCTGGGTGGGATTTGAGGTCCCTTCCCACCCAAACCATTCCAGGGTTCCACGCCATGACCTGAACTCCAGCTCCAGCTTGAAACACATCCACAGGGGAAGAGGTAATTCCATCCTCAGGAGAACATTCCAGAACTCTGCCTCTCCTCTCCTGCCACCCTCAAGGTCTCTAAATTAGCCCTCCAGCCTTGAGGTCTCTGAATTAGCCTGCTTAATTAATTCCCCACCAACGAATGCACGAGGGGGAGTGGGAGTTCACAGAGCAGCCAAGCACAGCGCAGGAGGTGCTGGATTCTGGTTCTGCTGCAAAGCTGGGGCATGCAGGGCCAGCCACATCCCAGCTGACAGCATTTGCTGGTTATCAGGACGGGGTTGAGTCAGTTAAAAGATCTAAACATGCTCAGCAATCCAAACAACATCTCTCAGGCAGCTCCTTAGCCATGAAATCCAGAGATATAAAGAGTTACCCACTGCTATTGAGACAGCACTTATGACAGCTCCCAAGTAGCCCTGGATGAACTTGGATGTCGGAGAAGGCTTTGGGAAAAAAAAAAAAAACATATTTTCAATAAACAAACTTCTGGTTATTAATATTCAGCCCATTCCCCCCCCCCTCCTTTTTTTTGTTTGTTTGTTTGTTTTGGTGTATTTGTTTCAGAGCAGAGACAGGTTTAATTTCGTCATATTGTTCTGTGACACATGGGCTGTCATCCCAAGAGGCAAGAGCGAGGAAATCGTGGCCTCCTGAGCAAGGTTACAGGGAATGGAAAATTAATTGGCATCAGAAAATTATAATAATAGCAGCTCAAAGGAAGGATGTGAGTGAAATTCAGCAAATGGTACCAAATTAGCATTTCTAGCCTCGAGTGCTGAACCCCAAACTCACCACAGTCAATATTTTATCTGTGAAATATTTTCTCAGTGAGCTGGATGGATTCCAGCTCCGCTTCCCACATCCCAACACGGGATGGAGGGAGGCTGAGGAGAAGGAAAGGAGCAGGGACAGCCCCACATGGATGGAGCAGGGACAGCCCCAGCACTTCCCACTGCCACCAGCATGAACAAAACCCTTGGGAGATGGGATCACGGAGCTTCCTCCTGCTCCCCCAGCCCAGGCGCCATCCTGCTCTGTGCTCCTTCAGATCCCAGTTAAACCATTCCAGACCAGTTGGGACCATGGACTGGGTCAGCCCAAAGTCCTTGAGCCTCATCTCTGTGCCTGGAGTGACTCCCAGACCCTCGTGCAGGTTACACTGAGTTTAAACACGGGACAATGGCCACTCTAGAAACCCCCGGCAGCCACCCCAGAGGTTTCATGGCCAGGGAAAGGCAGGATCGGTGTTTCCATGTGGGAAGGCCCCGGGGCAGGCCCACAGCTGCCTCCTGGCTGGGTGTGGGAATTGGCCCAGCTGTGACTCAAAATCAGCCAGATTTTACCCCAAAAGAGCCAGGCACGAGTTTCAAGCCCTGGGAGTCGTTTGTTTAACTTGGGGTGAGGTCGAGAGTTCCCCCAGAAGCCTTTGGTGTTGTTATGCTAAGCAGTCCAAGTCCTGCTCCCCTATTGGCTGTGCCCTGTTGTGTATCCCCTATAAATTATGCTAAATCCTACTCCCCTATTGGCTGTGCCCTGCTGTGTATCCCCTATAAGTTATTCTGAGTTCTGCTCCCCTATTGGTTGCCTGTTCCCCTATATGGTTATTGTTCTAGAGGCTTACACCCCAAGTGTATATATTGCTGCTTCCCCTTTGTGCAGGGTCTTTGGATCCTGCCCCTTCTACTGTGCTCAACTTCTCCACATTTGTTGTTTTTAAACAACAAGGACGTGATTGTAACTGTTATTAAAGTTCTTTTTGGGCAACTTCATCAAACACACTTCTTTTCATTTTCACTGCCTGGAGTCAAGGACAAGGGAGGTTTGTCATGGCCACCTTCAGTGTCTGGAGTCAGGGACCAGGGAGGTTTGTCACGGCCACCCTCGCCCCAGGAAGGTTTGTCACGGCCACCCTCGCCCCAGGGAGGTTTGTCATGGCCATCCTCACCCTCACCCTGGAGTCAGAGACCAGGGAGCTTTGTCATGGTCACTGTCACTGCCCTGGAGTCAGGGACCAGAGAAGTTTGTCACGGCCACCCTCACTCCAGGGAGGTTTGTCACAGCCACCCTTGCCCCAGGGAGGTTTGTCACTGTCACCCCAGGGAGGTTTGTCACGGCCACCCTCGCCCCAGGGAGGTTTGTCACAGCCACCCTTGCCCCAGGAAGGTTTGTCACTGTAACCCCAGGGAGGTTTGCCATGGCCACCCTTGCCCCAGGAAGGTTTGTCACGGCCACCCTTGCCCCAGGAAGGTTTGTCACGGCCACCCTTGCCCCAGGAAGGTTTGTCACGGCCACCCTTGCCCCAGGGAGGTTTGTCACGGCCGCCCTCACGGTGGCAGCTGTCTCACCTTGCTCGCGTTGCGGTTTGCATAGTTCACACACGCGTTGTGGCTCTGGTTCAACCACTGCAGGACAGAGAGACACGACATCAGCACCGACCCACCAGAATTCTTCTGGAGCTCCTGAGGGAAATCTCACCTGCCTTGGGGCTGCTCCCAGCTCAGCACCTCGCTGCTGCAGGGCCAGGCCTGGTTCAATGCTCTTGGAACGGAGGGATGGAAATTCCACAGCTCCGAGGGCAGCTCTGCTTCCCTGGATGCTGGGTGGGCAGCTCCTCTCCTGGCCCCTTCTCCCTCACTGTTGGGTTTTAATCCCTCACAATCCCAGGATCACTGAGGCTGGAAAATCCCTCCAAGGCCACCGAGCCCAAACTGTGCCCGATCCCCCCTCGTCCCCAGCCCTGAGCTCTGAGTGCCACATCCAGGCCTGTCACCCTGTTCTTTTAAAAGTTTTAAAGTTCTTTAAAAAGTTTTCTATGCCTTCTGATAATGTTTACATATTTCCACTGGAGTTCTCATGCACTGTTCATGGAAATAATTATTTGCATTCTTCTTTGTGGGAGGAGAGAATTGATGGGCTGTTGGTTTGACCAGTGTGGTTGGAGAGGCGGCAATTTCACCCTCCAACCCGCTGTCACTTTTGGAATTCTGTATATGGCAAGGTCAGAAATAAAACTCCCTGCTTTTTCTTCTTTTGGATTTTAGAGTGAGTGCGTGAGTTATTTCATATCACCCTAACTCAGGCTTTCCTCAGACACCTCCAGGGACGGGGTCTCCACCACCTCCCTGGGCAGCCCCTTCCAATATCCAATCACCCTTGATGTGAGGAAATTCCTGCTGGTGTCCTGGCCAAATCCATGTGCAGTCAGGAGGCAGCAGGAAGCCTTTCCAGCAGGCACCTCCTGAGCTCCAAAGGCCCCCAGAGGGTCACAGGAGGCTCTGAGGAGCAGGAGATGAGCAGATGGCCCAGCTTATGGACACACATGGCATTAAAGTGGCTGGAACAGAGCACTTGGGGCTGCTCCTGAATCCCTGGAAGTGCCCAAGGCCAGGCTGGACGGGGCTTGGAGCACCCTGGGACAGTGGGAGGTGTCCTTGCCCACCTGGGGTGGAATGGGATGGCATTTAAGGTCTCTTCCCACTCAAATCAGCCTGGAATCCCATCCCAGATGTCCCTGAACAGGGCAGGTGAGTGGCCTCCAAAGGCCTGGGTGACTCTGGGTGTCCCCAGCCACCCCTCCTCTGGGACAGCTCCCAGCCAAGCCCAGCAGAGCCCAAATTCCTGGCACGGCTGTCCCCACGCTCCAGGCAGATCCTGCTCTGCTCGGAGCCCTCCTGGCTGCACAGCTCCATCCCCGCTCGCAGAGCAGACAATAAAAAGACATTTGCCATAGAAGGGAGGCTGAAAATAACTCCTTCCTTCCTTTCAGCTGGCGACGGAATCGCACTTGTGGTGTGTTTACTATGGATCTCTCCTTCCCGTGCCTGCTTCCTCCCCTTACTCTTAATTCCCAGAATTTTAACGGGAATCCACAGCAGCGCCTCCCTACACACTGATTGTTTTCCCCCAGAGTTCCTGTAGCAGATTCAATGCAGGAGTCTTGGGCTTGCCACGCACACCTATTCCCAAAATTCCTGGCAACAGGGCCTCCCATCATCCCCAGCCCTTCCAAAATCCTTCCCCCAGGAAGATCCCAGCTCCTTGTGCTCCCAAAGGCAGATGGGTGAGCTTAGGGCCAACACCTCCATGGATGTGCACATGGAAGAACCATTTACACCCAGACAAAACAGCCCCAAAAGCTGATTTTTGCTCCTGGCCTGTTCTGCCTCTTCCTTGCCATGGCACAGGAAGGTGTGGGATGAAAAGGGGAGCCCAGATCTGTTCCCAGCCCCTTGCAGGCCTTTCCCTGAATGCACCCAGGCACATCCTGCCCCTAAACACGGCCAGGTGGGACAGCCACAGCACCAGTCTGTGCTCTGGGCAAAACCCAGCTCCTCCCTCCCGCCTGGGTTGTAGGGTGTGTGTGTGCTCTGTTCCCACCTGCCAGGGCTGGGGCAGGTCCCTGCTGTTCCCTGGGCAGTTTTATTTATCTCTGCCACAGCCCATCCTCCCTCCAGGAGACCTCCTCTGTTAATGAGCCATTAATTATTAATTATCTTCTGTTCATGGCCTGAGTGTCCCTGCATGGCTGAGAAAATTCCCTCATCCATGGGGAGATGCTCTGCCCAGGGGAGGAGCTGAGAATTCCTACCTGGATCCAATCTGACCTGGGAACAGCACAGCAGGAATGCCCCACTGCATTCCCAGAGGAGCAGCTTTCTCCCCCCAGCATTCCCAGAGGAGCAGCTTTCTTCCCCCTGCATTCCCAGAGGAGC
>QUSF01000269.1:80475-91626 GCA_003676055.1 Chloebia gouldiae
AAAAAGGAGAAGGAAAAAGGAGAAGGAAAAAGGAGAAGGAAAAAGGAGAAGGAGAAGGGGAGAAGGAAAAAGAAAGAGGAAAAAGGAAAGAGGAAAAGGGACTATTAAGCACTAAATCTCACAGTGGAATTTAGGATCCTCATTTTCCTCGCCTGCAAAGGGATTTTGGTGTTGGAATTCCTTCCTGATCGTGGTCTAAATGTTGACAAGGTTCAGTTCAAAAAGAGGAGCCCCCCCCGGTATTTTATCCAAATTCCAAGAGGAATGGCCGGGACTTTCCTACCTGACATTCGGAAAGGCATGAAGATGGTCTCGTTGGTGTCGGGGTGGATGATGGCCTGGAAGTGTCACCAAGGAGGCACAGTGAGGGCACAGCAGAGCCACCCCTCGGCTCCCCACACCCCCTGTGAGCACGCAGCCCCTCAATTTCCCCACCTGGGACCCTCCTCGCTTCCCCCAGAGGCACTCTGGGCTCAGCAGCCCCCCAAACCCCTCCCCAGCACTGCTTTCCCCTCTCCTGCAGTAATCAATTCAATTAAAAATTTACATTCAGGAGCACCAATTAATCGTTCAGGAGGAAATAACTGACCCTCACATACAAAGAGTGGCTTTTTCTTGGTGCTGTGTCCCCAAAAGCCACCCACAGGTGCACCTGAGCCCCAGGAAAGGAAAAACCCAGGAGGGAAAAGGAGAAGGATTTTCTGTCCCTGCCTGTTCTCAGCACCTCCATCGAGGCTGAAATGTCCTGAATGTCGGGTAGGAAAAAGGGAAAGGCCCTGGCTGTGGCAGAGGGATGGGGGCAGTGAGGAGAAAAATCCCTTTATCCTGCAGGGGAAGCAGAGGGGTCACAGCGGAGACCCCGAAACCCCCGAGGCCCAAACACAAAGGGGGGTTGGTTCAGAACCTTCTCCCCAGCAGGTGTGGATCCCATTCCAGAACCTTCCCCCCATTTCCAGGTGTGGATCCTATTCCAGAACCTTCTCACAAAGTGGATCCCATTCCAGAACCTTCCCCCCATTTCCAGGTGTGGATCCTATTCCAGAACCTCCTCCCCATTTCCAGGTGTGGATCCCATTCCAGAACTTTCCCCACATCTCCAGGTGTGGATCCCATTCCAGAACCTTCTCCCCATCTCCAGGTGTGGATCCCATTCCAGAACCTTCTCCCCATCTCCAGGTGTGGATCCCATTCCAGAACCTTCTCACAAAGTGGATCCCATTCCAGAACCTTCCCTCCATTTCCAGGTGTGGATCCCATTCCAGAACCTTCTCCCCGCTGCTCCAGCACGAGCTGGGAGAGGCAGGTCCAGCCCTCCCTGGATGGCCCCACAAGGGACACCCAAAAAACCCCACACAGGGCCTGGTGAATTTCTGGATTTTCCAGGAATTCCAACCTTGATGTGTCCTCACAGCTCCTCAGCCAGCCCTGGTGCCTCTGGAGATCCCAATCGCCCCAAAAACCCTAAATTTGCTTTACTGACCAACAGCAGCAAAGCACTGGGCCCATTTTCACCCACATTTCCCCCCAAATTTTCTGACAAGCCCAGGAGGCTGCACTGGAATTAACTGGGAAGGAGAAATCAATTCCCAAGGGATCTGGGAGTGCAGGGAGGAAGGTACAGCACAGGCAAAACCTTCCCAAGGAACTGTCAAACTATTTGCAAAAAACTGGAGACAAGAAAGCTCTTGACTAGACAGGAAGGAGAAAATGAAGACATCAAAATATATAAATATATATATATATAAAAAAAAAAATCAGGCTCTTTGGTGGCAGAGTGTTCTGTGCATTTACATTTCCATGGGAAGGCAAAACAGCAACTGGCAAAGGGAATGAGGGACGACATGAAAAAGCAGCAACACTTGAAAATAATAAGGAAAATCGGAAATATTTTTGAAAGTGTATTACCTGTTTGATTTTTTGAGCTCCCCAGAGCTGGAAAAAAGAAAAGAGAACATTAAATGTAAAAAAAAAAAAAAAGTGTAGTTTTATCCCAAATATTCATCTTTTAACTGCTGTTAAAACAAACACAAGGGACTGGGACAAAAATCTCATTTTCTGCAGCCCCCCAGGATGGATTTAAAGACTCTTTACACACCTGAGCTCCCTCACACCTGCGTGGGCAGCGAGGCCAGCAAGAGACAACGTTCAACTTGTATGAAATGGGAAGAAAGAACAAGAACAGGCAGACTTCAGAGCTTTGCAAACCCCGAATTCTCTGCTGCACGCTGATCTCAAGGTAAATTTAGCACAGGCTCTCCCCGGATGAGCTTCCTGCGGAAATCCAGCCCTGCTGGGGACCCAAGGTGGGGCAAGCCCTGCAGGGCACACGAGGAGCTCCTCAAACAAACCCTGGCCTTCCAATAAATGGAACAGCCACCAGCTCTCGTTCTTAAATGCACCGAGAAACGCTCACAGAGAGGAAAAACCTGGTTTGGAACTCTCACTGTTGCCTCCTGACAGCTGCAAAGCCCCCAAACGTGGCTCCGAGTGCGGGGCTGGAGGAGGAAACATCCTCGGAGAGGTGCGGGAGGGGACAGGCAGGAGGCTCCAGGCCCAGCCCCAGGGCTCGCCCTTCCCTCTCCAAGGCAGGGGAATTCCTCCCCAGGTGACCCCGAAACCCAGCTGAGCACCTCCAGAGCACCCAAGGGCTGCTCCAGAGGGGAGGGCAGCCGGGGCTCTGCGGTGCCCCAGCGCGTGCTGGGTTCTGCTGCTACAAACCCGAGCTCGGCCCCAGACCTCTGTCGGGGCCTGCTCTGCCCTCAAGGAGCTGCAAAGCCACCCTTTAAGCTCCATTTCCAGTTAAAAACCCACAATTTTCCTGCGAGCCGGGAGCCTGGCTGCTTCCCTGGCAAGGCTCCTTTGCCAATCTCTCCCCACCCTCGCGGCTCCTTCGCTCCTCTCCAATTTGTCAACATCCTCCTGCGCGGAGGCCGCCAGGATCCAGGGGAATTATTCCAAGGAAGTTGTGCCGGAGCCAACCCCGGGCCAGGAGAGCCTGGGGAGTTCTGCTCCTGCTGCTGCCACATCCCAGGACGGCGATGGCTCTTTTTGGCTCAGGGTTTCCCCACCAAACCCACCCAGGTGCTGCACATCAGGTGTTCAGGGTGTTAATTAAGCCTCATCCCTCACCCCAGGTTTGTTGCCAGTCCCAAATATAAATCCATTAAATTCTGTTGGAATAAAGTAATTAACCTGCTAAGAACTGCATTAATTGACCCAGTGATGCCAACAACCCCAAATTCCACTCCCAGTTCATGCCACGCTCCAAAATGAAGCTCTGTGATGAACTCCACTGCCTGTGATGAGGAACTGAGGATCTAAATGTCACACAGACACAGGAGCTGTCCTGAGGAAAACTTCCCTTCCTAAGGAAAATCACCATTCCCCCTGTGCCAGGTGGAAAACAGGCTGGGGCGCACAGAGGATCATCCTGCTGAAGGCCAGGTGGGTCCAAAGCCCAAAAGGCAAAGGGAAGGAGGCCCCAGGCCAGCCAGCCAGCAGCTCTCTGCCTGCCCAGCAGCTGGGGAACATCCACGGGGTGCAGGGGGAATTCCTGGGGCTCCCCCAGCACATCCCAGGGACCCCAGAGCTGCCCAGACCCCCTCTGCGTGGGCTGCCAAACGGAACTGCGGGATTTTCCTCTCCGACTGCAGGCACTGACACCAGCAAAAAGGAAGAGGGATGGTTTCTGAGCCAGCACGAGGGCTTTTTTGGTCAAATTCTCTAATTTCATTAATTGATCCCAATATTTATGCCTTTCCCTGCTGCAGTGCAAATATTGTTAGAACACGCGGTTTCATTACTTCTCCAAAGAGACTTCACAAGATGCACCTGATGAGTCACCTCAGGATCCTGCCAGCTCATTTTCACTTCTTTCTCCTCTAATTCCTGTTCTGTCTGCAGCGTTTTCCAGCAGCTCCAGCTCCCTGACAGCCCTGCCAGCCCGGGGCTGCCTTGGAGAGCTCTGTGCTTTCGGTGGGATTTCATTCCCCTCTCCGCCCGTCCTGGCGGAGCAGCCGCGCTCCCACCTCATCCTCCCCGCTGGGAACGGGGGAATCTGCTCGGGAGCACAGGGAACGGCTCCAGATCCGTGCTGGGCTTTAGATTTCAGTCCAGGAAGGCTGGGTATGACCAGCCTGGCTCAGGAGGGTCTCCTGGCATGGGGCATCTCCCTTGGATGGCTCAGAGCCCCGCAGGGGCTTTGCCTCCGCTCGGTTTTGGGTGCTCAGGGGTGGGATTGTACCAGGGAAGACCCGAGGGCTGGAGCAGCGTTATCCCCACATCCCACTCTCCACACAAGCGGGCAGGAGTGGCCACTTTTCTCCAGCCTGTGGCCACTGCAACTCTCCCTAGGTCAGGTCAGGCTCTGCTTCATGGAGAGGTCCCTCATGGATGGGCAGGAATCAGCTCCAGGCTGTTCACAAGGGGTCTCAGACCCACCTTCTCAGGACTCATGGAAGAGATTTCCACCCATCCTTTCCAGGACTCTGATTTTTCTACAGGTTTTTTGAGGAAGAGTCACCACTTCTGTCACCACCTGTAGCAGTTTTAAAGCCCCGAGCTCGGGGGTGCCAGCACAGGGAGGAGCTGGAGCTGCTGGAGAGAGCCCAGAGGAGGCTCCAGGATGATCCCAGGGACGGAGCTGCTCTGCTGGGAGGAAAGGCTAGGAGAGCTGGGAATGTTCCCCTGGAGAAGGGAAAAATCCAGGGAATGCTCAGAGTCCCTGGAGGGGCTCCAGGAGAGCTGGAGAGGGGCTGGGGACAAGGGACAGAGGGACAGGAGCCAGGGAATGGCTCCCACTGGGAAAGGGGAGCTTGGGCTGGGATCTGGGCAAGGAATTCCTGGCTGGGATTTGTCTGGAATTCCCAGATTTGCTGTGGCTGCCCCTGGATCCCTGGCAGTGCCCAAGGCCAGGTTGGACACTGGGGTTGGATCCACCTGGGACAGTGGGAGGTGTCCCTGCCATGGATGGGGTGGCACTGGGTGGGATTTTTGGTCCCTTCCCAACCCAAACCATTCCAGCATTCTGGGATTTTATGAACTCAGGAGCTGAGTCCAGTAACTCAGAAACATCACCTTAAATACCACGATGATGTTTAAGGCAGGGTCTCAAAGCCCACCAGAATCTGAAGAGAACCAAAGCTGCGCCGAGGAGATGGAGACTGGAATAAATCTTGGGAATAGATGTGATCTTTGCTTGTCAGGACATTCATTAGCAATCCTTATTTAGCAGCAGAATTGCAGCTTAGAGATAGTTAAAAAAAAAAAAAAGAATTTATTTAAAGAATCCATCCAGCCCCAATCTCTTCACCAACACCTGTCACTATAAAAACAGCACGGAGGTTCCAGTTCTCCTTAATGGATGAGGCTCCTCCTATTAAACACGGGAACATTCCACAGTCCTGCACTCGGAGACAGGAATTTATTTGTCACCCCCTCCATAAAAATCTCCTGCCTTATTCCTAATCCAAACTAATCCTTCATCTGAAAAGCACCTGGTGCCACCCTTTGAGAACTGATCCTAAATCCACGGGCGCCTGCTCCAGCTCTGCCACGCCAGGAATAACTGCCTGGAGAAAAGCCCTTATTGATGAATCACTCATTAATCACTCGTCATGACAAGGCACAATTAGAGACAAAGAACTCATTAGGAGGAGTCACGGGGTAGCTGAGCCCAGCGTGGAAAGGAGAACCCAGAGGCTGAAGTCCTGCAAGGAGCCTTTCGTGGGCTCTGCCTGGGCTGGACTTCGCCCCTTTACACAACAAAACCCCTTTGTAAGGACGGGTTGAAGAGGAAATCATTGAAAAACGAGTATTTTTAGCGAATTGATTTCATCTGTCCAGCCAGTCCCATTTCAAAAGCCGTTCCCTTCCTGCTCCACCAGCGATGTTCTCACCTTCCGCCGGCCCCGCCTGCGCCCAGGAAATGCAGATTTTAACGAGGTAACAGCCTGGAGTTTGCACCCCGTCAGGAGCTGCCAGTGGTTTCACACTCCGGGGCTTGTGAGGTTTATTAAAGCACAGCTCGGATCACCCAGCCCACGCTGAATTCCAAATATTGGGTGGTGCAGAATGTGGGATGCAGCCAAGCTCCTCCTGGAGCGCTCCATCTCCCTTCTCTGCCCTTCGAAGGGCAGCCTCCAAAATCCAGATGTGCTTCCCCAATAATCCAGTTGTTTAATTGATTGAAATAAGGGGGGGAAAAACAGCCCAACTCCAGCTGCTCACAGATATGGAGCAGTCTGGCATTCCTGATAAACCTGCAAAACGAGGTAACACCATCCTATAGCTCTTCTTGTTTCTCACAGGAAATCTCCCCAGCGGAGTTTTTACAGCCCTGCTCCTAAAATCTTGGCATTAGGGAGGTTTTGGTTCCTCAGGACACAAAACTCAACAGAGCCCACAGGTGGGATAAATGTCAAAGGTTCTGTTCATTTCTGCCCTCCTGCCGCTGAAATGAGGCAGCACAGGAGGCACCTGAAGCTCTTCCTGGGTGCCAAAGCTCCTTTGCCTTTCTGAGCATCGTTGAGTCACCGAGCAGAATCAGAGAATCAGGGAATTGTTCAGGTTGGAAAAGATTTCAGACAATGACACCCAACCATCCCCAGCCCTGCCAGGGCCACCACTGCCCATGTCCCCCAGTGCCACATCCACAGGGCTTTGAAATCCCTTGGGAGATGGGCACTCCAAACCTCCCTGGGCACTGCCAGGGCCTGACCCCCCTTTCCATGGGGAAATTCCTGCTGATGCCCACCCTGAGGCTCCCCTGAGGCCGTTCCCTCTCCTCCTGTCCCGTTTCCTGGGAACAGATCCCAAATCCCTCCGGCTGTCCCCTCCTGGCAGGAGCTGTGCAGAGCCACAAGGTCCCCCTGAGCCTCCTTTGCTCCAGGCTGAGCCCCTTCCCAGCTCCCCCGGGAATTCTCCAGCCCCTTCCCAGCTCTGTTCCCTGCCCTGGCCAGGCTCCAGCCCCTCCAGAGCTGCCCCAGCCCTGGAGGTGCCCCAGCAGTGCCAGCTCAGGGACGGGCACTGCCCTGGCCCTGCTGATTCCTGGCATCAGGAGCTGCTGCCAGATCCCAAACCAAGAGTGGGTGGAACAAGAATCGAGTCCTCACGGATAAAATCAGCTCTGAAATAACACGGTGCAGCCTCCCAGCACTCAATAAACATTAACTAATTAATCCTCCCAGCACTCTCCTGGAAAGGCTTCAGCAGAGTGAGAATCATTCACTGAAAACCCCCCTTGCCCCAGGGCTGGCGGAGGACGTGGATACCGCTGGAATCACGGAGTGGTTTGGGTTGGAGGGCACCTTTGGAGGTGCCCAACCCCTCCCCGGGCTCCCTAATCCAGCTCAGGTAGCTCCAGATCAGATTTGTTTCATCTCATTTCAGCCACACCAAGCTGGCAGATGTAATCGGCTCTGAAACCTGGACGTGACCTGGGATGAGCTCCCTAAATCCGAGCTGATGGGAGCAAACAAAGCCTCTGTGGCCGAGGAGGAGCAGCAGGAGCAGCACCCGGGGACCAGGGAGGCTCCTTGGAGGCGTGTTTGCAGCTCCCTCCGTGCCTTTCGTCCTCCAGCGATGCCTAAACCCCACTCACCTCAGTGACACCGAGAGTACTCCGATGGCAGAGGGCGGAAAACCCTCGGCCAAAAAAAGGGGCGCTTTCCTGCCAAGAAAAGGGAGCAGCAGGACAAGGACACATCCCGGGTCTATCGCATCCTGCAGGAGACCAGAGGGGCAAAAATTACAGTTTACTGCAAATGGACCTCTTCGCTCTTCATCAACACTGTCAGGAAAAGCCATTATTCCCCAAAAGGGAGGCTCTTAGTCCCTGATGGATTCATTGTCCTCCGCTGCGCTGGGGCGGCCTGAGCGGCTCTCCCCGCTGCTAACCTGATTGAGGCAAGAACACAGCAATAAATACGTGCCCATTAAGCCGCCGAGCCTCTTTTCGCTTCACCGACCCTCATGGGGGAGAAATGAAACAGTTTCAAAACAGCGAGTTGCCAAAAGTGCATTCGGAGAGGCTGAGCAGCGAGAAGTCAGCAGTGGCACAGCGCGGCTCGGGCTGGAGAAAGCGAGCGCCGGTCCCCAGGGCACCTCTGCGAGAGCCGCGCATCGCCCGGCCCGGGCTATTTCTCATTTTTCCCCCTTTTTTTTACTCTCCCCGCGATGCCGAGGGGCGAACTGAGGGTACAAAGTCAGCGATGGAGCTGGGTCGCTGGTGTTCGCTCACAAATGGGCGCTCTCGCATTTTGGCAGGAGGGGCAGGTGAACACCCACGGAAATGAGCGGGCGGGATTCCAGCAGCAAATCCGGGCAGCTGCGGCTCCCCAGCTCCTCTCCAGCCCGGGATCCTACACCAAAGAGGGAGACGTGGACCGAAAACCCTAAACCCGGCTCTGGTGGCTGCAAGGGTTTCAGTCGGCCAAGATCCACAGCTCAGGGTGTTTATTGCTGCTTTTATGATCCCTGGATTAATTTCCAGCCTCCACTTCAGGTTTATTGTTGATTCTTTACCAATAAAGATTGTATCTAAATAGAAATTCAATAGAAATAAATAGAAATTTGAGCGAATCGTATCTTCTATCCCCCCTTCAGCAGCTCCAGGTGGTTCCTGTTGGGGCACCGCAGCCCCAGCACCCCTGATGCCCCGTCCCATCCCTCACCCTGCACGGAGAGCGGGGAAAACACGGGGAGGCGGAGAAGGAAGAATTTTGGGAGAGGGGGAAGCGAGCCGAGTTTCAATTAAGCTCAGCTCCCTGAAGCAGCCAGCTGTGGCACAGCAAGGCTCGGGAGGTGGGAACACATGGCCGGGAGAAGGAGGCAGAGCCGTGGCACTGCCAGGGCTTCACACCTCCCTCCCCATAGTCTGGGCACGGAGCAAAGCCGCGCCAGCTCCCATCTGAACTTCGGGAAAAGAGGGAAAACGGAACAGGCAGCACCTCCCTGTGCCCGAGGACAGGCACCTCTGCCGGGCCCAGGGCAGCCTGCCATTAACCAGCTGCGTTTGGTGACAGACGAGTCGTGCCACGCCTGGCTCGCACAACTCAGAGGCAAATGTCATGGGGATATGCTCAGTAGAGCATTAACAGAGAACTCTATATATATGTATGTTTAATACAGAATTAATAGAGAGAAATATATATATATGTATATATGTTTCATAGAGAATTAATAGAGATAAATATATGTTTAATAGAGAATTAATAGAGAACTCTATATATATGTTTAATAGAGAATTAATAGAGAAGGCTATATATATTTAATAGAGAGAAATAGATATGTATATATGTTTAGTAGAGAATCAATAGAGAGAAGTAATATATGTATATATATTTAATAGAGAATTAATAAAAAATATATATATGTTTAATAGACAATTAAGTCTCTATATATGTTTAATAGAGAATTAAGAGAGAAGTATATATATACATGTTTAATAGAGAATTAATAGAGAAATCTACATATATGTATATATAGACTATAAACATACATATATTTAATAGAGAATTAATAGCAAGAAATATATATGTATATATGTTAAATAGAGAATTCATAGAGACAAGTTGTACAGATTTATAGTTATGTTTTACCCCCCTTGCATGGTTACCAGGGCTGGCCTGGGTTTGGGACATTTGGTTTGTCACTATGGCAGCAGCCAACCTCCAATCAAGATTTAAGGACGCAAACTCCACCACTGGACAACAAAAAGGAGCCGAAGGACAGAACTTCGGGAGGGGCTAAAGGGTTAAAAGGCAAAACCTCCATTGTGTGCGGGAGCACACGGTGGGGAAAAGTCCTTTGCCCCCAGCGCTGTCATATTTTCTCTGTTCTGTCTTCTGCTGTATTTTTGATCAGGTTTTAATAAACCTTCTAATTTTTTGAAAGCGAGTGGCATTTCTCACGGTTTCATTAAGGAGCCTTTAAACCTCTCGTTGGCATTAAAAAGCCCCAAGGCTCGCAGGGGAAAAGCTTCTCTCCCCCCGCAGAGCCCCCAGCCCGGCTGCTGCTGCTGCTGTGTGGCTCTTTGCCTCTCTCTGCTGGCAGCAGCACCGGAGGAGCCAGCGGGGATGGGGACAGGGACAGGGCTCGGGGACCTTCCCTCTGCGTCCCACTGCCTGTCCAGGTGCTGCGTTCGCAGGTGGAGCGGTGGGAACCCGCCAGGGGGAAAATCGGGGCTCTGGGGCCAATTCCCAGCAGCTTTCCAGCATCCGGGGCTGCTGCTGGGCCATGTTAAACCAGAGCTCAGCAGCTCTTCCCACCCCAGTTTCTGAGGTCAAAATTCACCCTGCAAGGGGAAGGAAACGCAGTCCAAACGTGGAATGACTGCAGGGAATTCTGGCTGAGGAAATGAAAGTATTTTTGGGGAAGAAGCAAACAAACCTGAGGTTCATCACAAATCCCCCCAGTGCTGATACCCAGCTGCAAATCTCCCAGGGCAGATCTTTGGTGCCCAAACCCTGAGCACACCCCAGGTTGCTCAGCCTTGCAAGGGGTTTTTCTGGAGCACAAACCACCCAGGAGAAGCAGCTGTGCCATGAAGAGGAGGGATTTCAGTCCCTCTGGGGCTGGTAGCCACCGAGTGCTGCTTCCCTCAACCTCCACCAGCACCAATCTGTTCCCCCCGTCCGTGCTGGGCTCTGGGACGGGGTGGGAGAGGGACTCACACACTCAAATTAACCCCACAAATTAGTGGGATAAAGCACAAAAGCCACGTCATTATGCCCTGCAGTCGGCACAGCCTTTTGGTCTGAGGCTAAACTCAGCGCCGAGATTCCCAGGACAGGGCAAAGGCCACGTTTAAGCAGGCTGGCTCTGGGTCCTTGTCCTCCAGGCCGCTGTTTTACAGCCGTGCTTCCAGGGCAGGAATCACTGCCTCAAATGGAAGCTTTTCCCTCCAGCGGAGGTTCCCTCCAGGAGGCCCTTTGGGAACTGCCTGCCCTGCCTGCAGTTGGAATTGGATATGTTACAGCCTCCACCTTCTGCTGCAAATTGGCTCCCAGAGCCCTCGTGTGTGTCATTTGCACCTTCCCACTCGCAGCAGCCACCGGGGCCCTGGGGACACCTCCTGCCAGCCCCGGGAGCAGCCACCGAGCGGCGGCAGGAACGGGGCTGGCACGGGGACAGCGGGACAGGGACAGCGGG
>QUSF01000269.1:98652-108939 GCA_003676055.1 Chloebia gouldiae
GAGGAGGAGGAGAAGGAGGAGGAGAAGGACGAGGAGGAGGAGGAGGAAGAGAAGGAGGAGGAGAAGGAGAAGGAGGAGAAGGAGAAGGAGGAGAAGGAGAAGGAGGAGAAGGAGGAGAAGGAGGAGGAGAAGGACGAGGAGGAGGAGAAGGAGGAGGAGGAGGAGAAGGAGGAGGAGAAGGACGAGGAGGAGGAGAAGGAGGAGAAGGAGGAGAAGGAGAAGGAGGAGAAGGAGGAGAAGGAGAAGGAGGAGAAGGAGAAGGAGGAGAAGGAGAAGGAGAAGGACGAGGAGGAGCAGCCTCCACCCTAAAACCCCCACCTTGCTCCGTATCTATTACAACATTCCAAACCCTTAAACTCTGGTTTCCCAGGCTGGGGTATCTCACCCTTCTGTCCAAAGTGCACCCCCACAATCCCAGCTCTGCCATTCCATTGTGGAGCTGCCCCCGGCCCCGGGTGAGGGCAGGGTTCTCCTGGCCAGAGCCTGGCAGCCCGGAAGGCTGAAATCCTCCGTGAGCAGTTGCAGGGCCCGGGTGCCTCCCCGGGCTCCATCCCGAGCTCCCGGGCCGGCAGGGCTCCGGTGCAGCATCCCCGGGCCCAGGGGAGCTCCGTCCCTGCCCTGCAGCCCGCTCAAAGGGCACTCGGCTGCTTCCCTGGAAGCCCCCCGTGGGATCAGCACTCGGTGACCCACCCCTGTCCTGCCAACGCTCCAGACACGGAACACGGGAGCGGCAGAACAGCTGGCTCGGGAACGCCGGGGGAACGGCCAGCCTGCAGCCCAGGCAGGAGCAGCCCTGCCTCCAGAGCCGGCAAAGCGCCGGGCAGGGCAGCAGCACATCCCGGAGAGCCGGGAGTGCTCAGCCACCGCCCCGCGGAACGCGGGCACGGCCGGCACGGAAAGGACCTTCAGCATCTCCGCCTGGAGGGGCAGGGACGCCTCCCACTGCCCCAGGGTGCTCACATTACAAATGTAATGTAATGTAATGTAATGTAATGTAATGTAATGTAATGTAATGTAATGTAATGTAATGTAATGTAATGTAATATAATTAATATAATATAATATAATATAATATAATATAATATAATAATATAAACATATTGTATTGCATTACATATTGTGTTACATTATACATTGTATTACATTACATATTGTATTGTATTATATTACATTATATATTATATTATATATTACATTACATTATATTACATCACATTACCTTTACTACATTATTACACTATATTATATTATTATATACTACGTTATATTAAATTATGTATCTATTCTATATATTACATTATACTAACCATTCTTTTTATTACCTTAACTACTGTTTCTATCTATAAATACAACTATATATGATGATGCACAATTCAATTTAAATAATTCTATAATTTTGCTCATTACGGGGATGTGGTTTTGTCCCTGAAATCAGTGAAATCACCGAAATCACCTCCCCTCTCCCAGAGCTCTCTGAATGGAGAGCTGCAGCAAGGCATGAATGGGGCCCGTTGCTATTTTTTCCCCCTTCTCTTGAGGAAATCTGAGTAGTTACTATAACAACCCTGGCCAGATCCCATCTTGTTTAGAATGGTAACAAACAGCAAACAAAAAAGCTCGGGCTGGCTTTTAAAAATTGCAGACTCCACGAATTCCCTCTCCCAGCTCCACGGGGACAGAGGGGAACTGTGGGAAACAGATTTGCAAAAAAATGTTCAAAACTTAACAGAAAGTTCACATTGGATCTATCTGCACGCAAACTTTAAGATATGAAAGACTAACTTAATAATATGTAGAATAAGGCAGACATTGTTGAGAGAGAAAACATATCTGTATGCAGACTTTAAGGTAAGAAATACTAACTTGAAAATATACAGAAGAGGACAGACATTGTTGAGAGAGAAATAGAACTAGAGGTAAGTCTCAAAAGATGGCTTTACAAATAAGACTAAATACTTTAAGAAAATAGAACTGTGAAAAATAGATTGTAATATCTGCAACAGGGAGCTTCTGCAGGGCAAGGAGTGCTGCAGCAGCAGAGCCAGTGGGTCCTGAGGGGGACAAAAGAGTGGCACAGAGAGTGAGCACAAGTGTTAAACTGAGATCCTTCCACACCGCTCGGAGCTGCTCAGGAACCCCCTCCTCCAAAGTCAGGGAAATTCAGGGTTGCCTCCTATTCCTTCTGGAAAAGTCAAGCACGTTCTTTCAACCAGAACCAAGAAGAAGCCAGAAGCAAACTTTGCCACGCGCAGAGCTCCGAAAGCCGAGCGCTGCCAGCTCCTATCCCGGCTTTCAGCTCCATCGCTGCCACGCCTGGGATTTCACTGCAGCTCCTTCTAACAGCAAAACCCAGCTCTGCCTGCAAGGTTGTGCCACTGTTTCAATATTTGTTGTTGCTTGCTTTCTCTGCTGCTGTCTGTGGGATGAAGTGTCACTCGAGATCTTACAGCATCCCCGATTAAAAAAAAAAAACCACAACCACGGGGTTTTTTTTGTGGGTTTTTTTTTTTTTGTTTTTTTTTTTTCCCCAGAGTGTCTCATTCCTTCCTTACCCCCTTTCCTCGGAGGAAAAAACCTCGAGCACTTCTAGTGGCGGCTGCTGGGGGCTCAGCTCTCACAATAGGGTGCCAGACAGACCATCTGCAGCGGGGATGCTCCCGGAGCGCAGCCCCGCAGCACCCAGCCAGCTCTGCAGCCCCGGGGCAGGAGAGGCACAGCTGGAACAGCTGGGAACAGCTGGGAACAGCTGGGAACGAGATCCGGCTGGGAATGGGCAGGGAAAGGGATTGCAGCTGGGAATGGGATTGCAGCTGGGAATGGGACAGGGGATGGAGCAGGGATTGGGATTGCATCTGGGAATGGGATTCCAGCTGGGATTGGGGCAAGGAATGAGACTGCAGCTGGGAATGGAGCAGGAATAGGATTGCAGCTGGGAACAGGACAGGGAATGGGGCTGAGCTTGGATTCCAGGGATGGGACAGGGAATGAGATTGCAGCTCTGAAAGGAGCAGGGAATGGGCCAATATTGGGATTCCAGCTGGGGAAGGGCCAGAGAATGGGGCAGAGCTGGGATTGCAGCTGGGAAGGGCCAGGGAATGGGCCAATATTGGGATTGCAGCTGGGGAAGGGCCAGGGAATGGGACAGGGAATGGGCCAGGGCTGGTCCCTCAGCCTGGAGGGCGGCTGTGCACGTGCCCCCAGAGCTGGGATGAGCCTCCATCCATCCATGGGATCTCTGGTGGGGTTTGGATCCAAGCCCTCCAGCCCTGTGCCAAGGGGCTCCGGGGCACGGGCTGGAGTCACTGGGGGCCAGGACGGCACCTGCAGGGACCTTCTGGAGAGGGGAGCATGGAACAAGTCCCACCAGCTGCTGCACCCTCACCCAGCCCCTGATCAGCGCGAGGGACAGAAGCACAGTCCCAGAACTGCTCAGGCTGGAAAAGCCCTCTGAGGCCAGCCCGACCATCCCCAGCACTGCCAGGGCCAGCCCTGCCCACGTCCCCAAGTGCCAGAGCCACAGGGCTGTGAAATCCCTCCAGGGATGGGCACTCCACACCTCCCTGGGCAATCCCAATTCCTGGCCACCCTTTCCACAAAGAAATTCCTGCTGATGCCCACCCTGAGCCTCCCCTGAGGCCGTTCCCTGGGAGCAGATCCCAGCTCCCACCCGGTTCCAACCTTTCAGGGGGTTGTGCAGAGCCAGAAATTCCCCATGAGCCTCCTTTTCCCCCGGCTGGTGCTCAGGAGGAGAAAGAAGAGCCCCAGCAGGAGATGAGCCCCAGCCCTGGGCGGCTGGCCAGCTCAGCTGGGTCCCACGGCCCTGTGCCGCCCCAGGCCTGGGCTGTCACCTTGTCCCCTGGCTCAGGGCTGTCCCTGCCCGCAGATCCGAGCCGTGCCTCCCCTCGGATGCCAGCGGGTGCCTGCACATGGCTGGGAGCAGCCTGCGGAGCCCATCTGCGGCGCACGGAGCCAGGCAGGTCCTGTGCCAGCAGCGCCGCGCTCCTCCCAGCCCCGGGGCTGCTCGGGGCTTGGGGACAGCCCGGCTGCCACCGGGGCTCACACCGCCGTGCTGGGCTCTGGGGGAGCCAGACATCGCCCCGCTTCCCAGCCTTTTCCATGGGCTTCACTTCCACTCCTGCCTGACACTCATTTATCTCTTCCTTTTCCCTTTTTTTTTTGCCGGTGAAAAGCTGGGATCCCGGCTCCGCGTGCCCGGAGCCCCACGGTCCCACCTGCAGCCCAGCCGGGGCTCGGGGGATGCCCCCGGCCCGAGGGCGGCCAGCAGCGGCACAGCTGCGGCCCGGGAGATGCAGCTGTGGCCGGAGCCCCGCCCGGGGCGGTGTCTCCGCTCCCCGGGATGACACACGGCAGACTCGGCTCCAGCTGGCCCCATTGTATTGGATCCACAGCGACAGACAACAGGAGCCAGAAACTTTTTGTTCGAGGGGAGCCAGCAGATGTGACACTGAATAAACACAGACAGTCAATCTGCTGAGTAAGAAGGTATGGCTCGTATAAATAACATACATCTAATCCTGCTTCCATCTCAGCCCCAAATATGGGAATGCAAGATGCTCTGCAGATCCGGGCTCGGAACAATGAGAAGGAGCAGAGGCAGACGCCGGCAGCCCTCGGAGCTCTCCCGGGTTCTGATTTCGGCGTTACCAGCACGGGGCTCGCTCCCCACGGGCTGCCAGCAGCGTGCCCAGCCTGGTGTCACAGGGCTGAGTCCCCCGATCCAGGGCTCTGCTGCCCCCATGGCCCTTCCTCATCACACTCAATCAAAGGAATGATTCCAGTCGTGTGGCCCTCCCGCGTGCCCCGGCCCAGCTCGGGACAGCCCTGAGCCCTGCCCTGACACATTTCCCCCTTCTCGGAGCACTTGGCACACTTGCAGCTGCCAGGGATGGTTTTGTTGGAGGGCAGCCCCCAAACTCGTGCCCGGGGTGGCTGCAGCAGTGCCACGAGGCCAGGGCCGTGCTGCAGCCCCTCTGCTGTGCCCACTGCCAGGGGGTAGGAGCTGTGCCAGGCACATCCTTCCCTCCCTCGGGATTTCTCATGGAGCAGCACAGAGAGAAGAGAAAACAACTTCTGTTTCTGCTCCTTGGTTTTCCCACGTGGAATGTGTTTGGAGAATTGTTTCCCTGGGGTGATGGCTGGGTTGGGTTCTGGTGAGGATTGTTTGAGCTGATGGCCAATCCAACCCACCTGGGGCTGGGCTCTCAGAGAGGGCCACGAGTTGTGAGTTGGATATGGGAGTTAGAGAAAGCAGGTTTGTAGTTTTAGTATCACCTTTAAATAGTCTATTAATGTATTATAGCATAGTTATAATAAATAATCATTCAGCCTTCTGAACTGGAGTCAAACATAATTTCTTCCCAGCAGGTTCCCCTGCATTTACAACAGGTAGGTGTCCCCCCAGCAGAAAAAAGCACAGGGACAAAAACCCAGGGCCAACCCCCAGGATTCCATCCTCCAGAACCCCTGGAACACAAGGAAGTTTCTAATTGGGCTAAGAATGTCCTTTATAATAGAAAATTAAACGAGTAAGGGAGGACTGTCACTGCCATCTCAGCACCCCTCCACCCTCCCTGCTCACCACACGGCCACCAAACCAGCATGGAGAAAAATTAAACATCACCACCTGTGGCAGGCACATCCTTGTCTCTCTCAGGATTTTTTCATAGGTGAGCACAGAAGGAAAAAAAGCAGAAAACAATTTCTATTTCTGCTCCTCATTTTCCCACTCATGGGGAATGTGTTTAGAAAATTGTTTACCTGAAGTAATTACTTGATTAGAGTCTAGTAAAGATTGTTTGACCCTAATAACCAATCCAATCCACCTGTGTCTAGACTCTCAAGAGAGGGTCACAAGTTGTCAGTTAGGGTAGTTAGAAAAATAAGTATATAATTTTAATATCTCCTTTAAATAATATATTAATGTATAATAGTATAGTTATAATAAAGAAATTATTCAGCCTTCTAAACTAAAATCAAACATCATCATTTCCTCCCACCAAATTCACCTACATTTACAATAAGCACACTTCCTGGCATTTTCCATGGGATTCACCTCCACTCCTGTGAGACACTCGTTGATCTCCTCCTTTTTGTGCCAGCAAGCTCCTCCAAGGCCAGCAGGGATTTGTTTGTTCCCTGGGAGCCCCGGGGCTGGAGATGCAGCCATCTGTCAGAGGGAAGGAGCTCCCTGCACACGGCTGGGCTCAGCAAACCCTTCCTGCCTTTCATTTGCCCCCTCAGTTACCAAAGGAAAGCAGAAAAACTCGGGGTTCTGCATCTGCACACCCCAAGTATTGTACACACACGGAGCAGAGCCAGCAGGACCAGCCAAAGGCAGATTTTGTGCCCCGAGAAGTCACCCAGGTGATTGTTTTGCCAAGAGACTGCTCCAGGCAAAGGGAACTCGTGGGGACATCACCAGAGATGTTCAGGTCTCCTGGGGCATCCCTGCCATGGAATTCAAAGCCCACAGGGGATGACAGAGGGCATTTCCCTCCCTGCAATGCCCCCAGGCCATTCCTGAAGCTCAGCCCTGTCCTTCCCAGCCCCAGAGATGGACACCAGACCTGCCTGCTTTGTTGAGGTTCACTCTGGGACCCAAAACTGCTCTGTTTTGGCACAGAATAAAACTGGGCCACTCAGACTTTGTTCTTTTCATTCCCTGGCTTTCACCTTCCTGAAAGAAACTCATCAGGAGCTGTCGGGAAAAATGAAGTTACACCAACTGAACCCTCTGAATCCACACCCTTGCCAACCTCCCAGAAACCTGGAAAGGTTTGGGAAGGTGGAGAAGAGTGTGGCTGAGCCAGGGGTCACCCCAAGGGATTCAGGGCAGGAACTGAGCCCAGAGCTCGCCCAGGAGCCCAAACTCCCTCTGCACCCATGGAGAGCCACGAGCAGGAGAATCCCCCCAGGGCCAGAAGAGATTCAGCCCTTAAGAAGTGCTGGGAAGGGAAAGGAGCACCAGGAGGGGCTGAGGGAGCTGGGGAGGGGCTGGAGAGCTCCCGAGGGAGCTGGGAACAGGGACAGGAGGTTCAGGGTGGATATTGGGGGGAAAAGATACAATAAAAGGGGAAAAGCTGCTGTCCTTCACTGGAATTCCCAAGTTTTCTGGGCAAAGGGCAGAGCTCCAGAGCAGGAGCAGAACTGCTCCTTCCCCAGGGCTCCCCATCACCCTCAGTCATTATCTGATGGCAGCTGCAGTAAAGCTGGACAAGACTAAATGGAAATAAAGGGGCAGGATCCCAAAACCCTGCTACAAACAGGGCAGGAACTGAGGAAAAACCACAGCCAAGATCTTCTGGAGTGCAGCCCTGGCAGAGCTGCACCACAACCCGTTCACTCCCCCATGGAATTACAATTTGCTCTCTCATCCCCCCAGCTGCATTTTTGCCATGAAAACCTGCAGGAGTTTTCCTCCTGAGGAGACAAAATCAGTGGTAATTTTGCCAAAACCAGCTCAGGTGGCAGAGGGAGCTGTGCTGGTGCAAGGCAAGCTCCTGTTCAGATTTAGCAGCGCTCCTCGGGCAATCAATCAGCTGTGAGACACAAACCCGCTGCAAACACGGCCTCATCACTTCTGCTGTTCACAGGAGAGATTGCTTTTCACCTCCAGCTGTCAACAAGCAGCCCTGCCCAGACCAGAGGTGTGCACACATTACCTCAGTCACAAAGAGCGTGCGGGGGTCGATGATGTCCAGGAAGTGCCTGAATCTGCCATAAAATGAAGTCTGGAAAAGAGGAGACAAAAAACCAAACCATGTTCAGTGAGAAACTGCCTTTCAGGGTTTATTTCCTTTGCAGCATGAAGCATCAACTGAATATAAATAATACAGGAGGTCTTTACTGGTAATTTGGGATAGGAAAGCCAAAGCACTCCAGGGTTCCCTGGATTCCTCATTTTGCTCCCAGCAAAAGCCTCTTCAGGCTCTTTTCAGCTTTTCTATCCCTACACAAACACAGCCAGCCTGGATTGTTCCCAAGGTGCCACCAAGAGCCAGCCCGGGCTGCTCAGGGCTCCACCCTGAGCACCTCCAGAGCCAGGAAAAGAGTCTGAGAGGAGGGGAAGGGATCTGTGAAACAGCAGGGCAAGGTCATGGGCAGCTCCAGAGGCAAGGAGAAATCAGGACTCAGCATTTAGACCGTGAAAATAAAAATATCAGCAGAGTTTGTACCACCTCCAAGCACCAGACTGGGAAATATTGAGGGACTGGGAGCCCTTGGGATACAGGAACATCCTCACTCCCACACCAGCGGGATGCCAGGATCCAGGGCCAGGTGAATTCCAGAGCCTCAGGGCAGCCCAGCCCAGTGGCCCCTCTGGGCTGGTGGCCTCTCCCCAGCACCCAGAGCCCATCAGGGACGTGGACCATGGCCAGGGACATCAGGGAGCTCTGGGACCCCGGGAATTCTCCATCCTCATGGCCCATCTCCTGCTGGGCTCCTTCTGCAGGGATGGGCTGTAAATAAAGGCCTGGAGTGGGGATGGAGCAGCGGGAAGGGCATTCAGTCACTGCTGGCACCTCCTCCCACAGCGAGCTGCTGCTGCTTCCCTGCTCACCCAGGGGTTCCAGCCCTGACTCCTGCAGGAATCCTGCTCCAAGGGCCCTGTCCAGGACACTGCTGACCACCCACTGCAACCTGACCTCACAAAACTCCGTCATTCTTCCACATTCTGCACCAAAAAAAAAAAAAAAAACCCACCAAAAAAAACCCCACCAAAAAAAAAATCCAATGGAACAAAACAGCTCCACACAACTCCAGGAAAAAAACACAGCGGTTTTTAATTAGCATGGATCTAATTAATGCTTATTGTGGTACTTTTGAGCAGTTTTGAGCCTGACATTTTGCTGCCTCCCTTTTATTTTGGGTTTGGGATCCCTGCAGATGGTAGCACCCCCCAACACGTGCCAGGGGTGGGGGGACTGAGCAATTCCTGCCTCAGCCAGCCCTGAGCCATCCCAGAGCCACAGCCGGACCACTGCCCATCCCACAGCAGCCAAGGCAGCTGGAGCTGCTGCCAAACAAACACTGGGATGGCTGCCAAACACCTGGAATCGCTGCCAAACAGCTGGAGCTGCTGCCAAACAGCTGGAATCGCTGCCAAACACCTGGAATCACTGCTAAAGACTTGGGATTACTGCTAACCAGCTGGAATTGCTGCCAAACAGCTGGAATTCCTGCTAAACACCTGGAATTGCTGCTAAACACCTGGAATCACTGCTAAAGACTTGGGATTGCTGCCAGCCAGCTGGAATTACTGCCAAACACCTGGAATCACTGCTAAAGACTTGGGATTACTGCTAACCAGCTGGAATTGCTGCTAAACATCTGGAATTACTGCTAAACACCTGGA
The DNA here is from genome assembly GCA_003676055.1 of Chloebia gouldiae. Taxonomy (NCBI): domain Eukaryota; kingdom Metazoa; phylum Chordata; class Aves; order Passeriformes; family Passeridae; genus Chloebia; species Chloebia gouldiae. The sequence continues at coordinate 108,029 of QUSF01000269.1, forward strand.
ATCACTGCTAACCAGCTGGAATTGCTGCCTTCATCAACAGCAGGATGGGGGGATTCTAAACCTGAGTGGCCTTGACTTCCCCCCGCCTTTATCTCTGCGCCACACTGAGAAAAGCAACACCAAATGGAATTAAATGGAATTAAATGGAATTGAATCGGTGTTTTACACCCACTTGACCAAGCAGTGAATGACAAGGGGGGGAAGGAGAGCTCAGGTTCCAAGGGGCAGCACAGAAATGGCACTTGGAACTCCCAACCCCCATTTCCCAGCTGCCCGGGCTCTCGGGAGGCTGCTCCCACATTTCCCACACCCCACGTTCGGCTTTGGCTGGCACTGAGCTCCCACCCGGCCAAGCGAGGCCCAGCTTAGGGACAGGTTTGAGCAGCCCAGCCCCAGCCTGGTGCCATCCCAGTCTCACATTCCCTGCTCCTCTCCTGCCCGCTGCTGACTCACACCCGGGAGCTGGGAGCGCCCAGATCCTGAAATCAGGGAATGCTTGGGATGGAAGGACCTCAAATGCCACCCAGTGCCACCCTGCCAGGGCAGGGACACCTCCCAGTGCCCCGGGCTGCTCCAGCCCAGTCCAGCCTGGCCTGGGCACTGCCAGGGGTCCAGGGTGCCCCGGCTGCTCTGGGAATTCCAGCCCAGGGCAGGGAGCAATGAGGGATTTGTTTCAAGGTGCTGCTGCCTGAACTTGTCCACTCTGTGCTCAGAGAACCCAAAGCCCTCAGGGAAGCTGGGTCTGAACAGGTTTGGGGCAACTCTGATGGGTCAGGGCCTCATTTCCCCACACCAAGAGTGCTCTGAGAGCCGGGCTCAAACCCAGAGCCGGGCTCAACCCCAGAGCTGGGCTCAAAAAACAGAGCTGGGCTGAAAAAACAGAGCTGGGCTCAACCCAGAGCTGGGCTCAA
>QUSF01000270.1:0-94220 GCA_003676055.1 Chloebia gouldiae
GAAGCTGCTGCTGCTGGGTGAGGAGCGCGGCGCCGCTCCGGCCCCGGCGCCCGGCCCGGCGCTCCGCGGGTCGGGGTGGCCGGGCCGGGCGGGGAGCGGGTGTGGCGGGGAAGCGGCGGGAGCCATCCCCGCCGGAGCCCGGCGCTCGGGGCCGCTCCCGAGCCGTGCGGGGCGGCCGCCTCATTGGCTGCCCTTTGTTTGATTTTGTGATGCGTTCGCTGTCAAAATGGGTTTTGACACAACCAGGAACTAAGTAGCTGAAATTCCTGGTGGTGAAGGCGGGCACGCACACGGGCGCGTGAAATTTGTCTGGAGGAAACGATTCTCGGGAGTGTGCTGGCCTGGGTTGGCGTGTGGGAATCCGCTGGTGGAGTTGGTGCTTTTCGGGATTGTCGGTGAACGTGTGTGGAAAAACGGGCCTGCAGCTCCTGAGCCGCAGAGTTTCCCCTGGGGCAGGAGCTGGGAGAGGCAGCGGGCTGGGAGCGCGGCGTGGTGGATCTGGAGGGGGACGAGGCAGTAGGAATGCGGAGTTGTGTGCAGGCTGAGGAGATGCCCGTGGTGTTCAGAGGTACAGATCACCTGTGCAGCCCTTAGAATTTAGGTCTTCGGGTGGAAACAGGAGTGTTCCCTGTGCTGATGGGTAACTGTGCCGTGTTCAGATGAGTTTACAGGGATGGGAAATCAGCTGCAAACTGAGACTTGCAGGCATGTGCCTCCTCCTTCAGCAGTGAGTCTGATGTTCTTGCCTAGATAGCCCCCAAATTTAAACTTCAGTTTCAGTTTTCATGCATGCTGTGATTTAGCACCGCTTGTATGTCAGATATATCCTGCTTTGTGTCTTGAATACTGTATTATCTTGAGATGAAATCTGAAGCAGACCTGATGGAACTGTTGACAAGCCATTAAGGTCCAGATGAAGAAGGAGGCTGAGCCTTGTTAAAAAAAACCCAAGAAAACAAAACTATTTGCAGAAGTGGGGGGAGGCTGTGTGTGCCCAGCCCCTTGGAGGGCTCCAGTGCCCACACTGGTGCTTTCCTTCTCACCCTGAATCCTTCACAATTAATGTATTGCTGTTCTGTGTGTGAAAGCTAAAATCGAGGGCTTCACATTTCTGCTCTTCGGAGATGCTGTGGCAGTTTCTGTGAGGCTTCTTGGAGAGGAGGGAAGGTGTCCCTCACTCTCATGCTTCCCTAAAAGCAGTCCCACAGAAGCAGCTGTGTCAAAATAGGTTGTCGCTATAGGATAGATCTGGGTTAAGAAGATCCCACTGGATCTAAATATTTCACTTTAGAAATAATTCAAATTGCTCAAGAATCCTTTCTGCTTTTCTAAAAGATACAGATTCAGCATTAGACTAAAAAAGCATGTAGAAGGTGGTTATTGTTGGTGTAGACAATTTTTGCAGGATGCTTTTCACTGGACACAACACATTGCCCACCTTCAGCTGGCACAGGTAACCTGTGTTCTCTCTCCCTGCTTGCAGGGATTTCTTCTGTATTGCTGCTGTTCCATGGAGTTCTTATATTCACAAGTATTAATGATTGACTTAGTGAGAGGGCTTTCCCAAAATCTCCAAAATTTTGAGTGTGAGGAGGGAGTTTCCACCTTGTAGAAACTGTTAAATATTTCCTGTCACTACATCTGGTGACAGTTACTTTGTTGAAGCCTGAACCAGAAAATAGAGGTGAAGTATAACAGTGCTAATCAATGATGAACCTGATAATAAGAAATTCAAGGTGCTGGGCATTGCCATCTGGTACAAGGTGGTAATTTGTCTTTTTACTGGGTGGGGAGGATATTTTGTACAAAATTACTTGTGATTAAGCATAGGTTACTGTTGACTGAGCAATGTATTTACTAGGGGATCATTAGGAAGTTACTGTAAACTCTGCTGCTTTCAGGAGTTGGCAGATGAAGTGGTGAATTCAGATTATCTGCTGTCGTATTAAAAAAGGATTTTGTGCCCTGAGAATTGTAGGTCTTGCCCACCAGAGCTTGTAACCTGCTGATGTAGTGCTGTGCCTCAGGGAAAGCAAAAGACAACTTAAAAAAAAAATCCCAAAACCAAACCAAAAATCCACCACCAATAACCAAAACCAACCCTCAAACCAAAAAAGGGCAGTGATGGAGTGACAGGAAGAATCTGTGTTTGAACTCTTAAGTCCTGAAGCAAGCCAAGGTCTGGTGTTGAGGTTTCTCTTACATTTTCATTGTTGAAATGCTTTGAAGCACCACCTTTTTTTTTTTTCTCAGTTTTGGTCACTGTGGTAAAAGACAAGGAAGTATTTCTCACCACACTGACAGAAACCACATAAGATCTCAGTTTCCAGTTTTTTCCCCACTCAGGGTGCACCTTTGTGTTCAAGATGGAGATAGTTTGCTGCATATTGATAATGTCTGTAGTGTTCATTTCTGGCTGTGCTGACGTGAATTCTGTCAGTTCTTGCTGTTCATTTCAAGCATTCTGCTTCTAGTTAGGTGCTTGTTGCTTTTATCTGAGCATTTTTATTTGTTTGCCTTTTAGCCTACCAAGATAAAATGAGTAACAGAGTATCTACATGCGAGTATCAAATTGTGTACTGGGATGAATGAGATCGTGTCTGAATCCATCTCTCCCCTGGTGTGAGGAGGATCTGGTGGTGCCTGTGGGGAGAGCCAGGGCTCTGCCAGCATTTTAACTCCATGTCAAAAGGATTTGTATCACTGACATGATATATTTTGAGTTTTTGGTCTCTGTAGTCAGGTGAGCTGGGCCACTGTGTTAGAGAGGTGTGGGTTTTTTATCAATATCCTGCATAACGATAGCAAATTTTAGAAGATTGAACAAAAGCACTCCACAGAGACGTAGTGGTGTCCATTTAGAAATGTGGAGGTGAGCTCATCCCAGGTGAGACCTGGCCTGGGTGTCCCCTCCACAAAGGACTGTGTGCACGGGGCGATGTCACCGGGGACGTCCCGGTTGAATTGTGAATTTAGCAAGGCTCTGAAACTGCTTGGATGCCGTTTGATGGCGTTTTTCCCTCCTGCTCGCTCTGTTAGAAAGTTCCCACTGTCCTTTGGTATCATCTGGTGGCCTTCACATGCTGAGTGACAGTCCTGTGGGGCCATAAATGTAGGAGTGGAAGGACCTGCCCGAGTGACGGTGCAGGAAGCGCTGCCCTGTGCCGTGTCCTGCCCTCCCATCTGCTCCCAGCCCGGCAGTAAAACCTGAAAAAGAAGGAAGAGAAGGAAGCAGTGGCCTTGCTGAGCAGGCTGCAGCCCGTGGGGACCCAGGCACGGCACCGACAGCTGGAGCAGTGGCCTACTCTGCTCTCCCTGCCAGACGCCATTTTTAACTCCCTCGGCTCCGGAGCAGCAGCGCAGCAATCCTGCCACAGGCTGGGCTCTGGGGTCAGCCCTGAGCAGCAAACCTTGGGGACACAAGGCAGAAGTGCTGCCTGGGCTGTTCAGATGGATAAGCAAAGAGTTTCTTGAGCTCCGTTCTCCTTTGGAGTTGATTCATTTTTTTCCTGTTGTGTTTGGTTCTTCCCTCTGAAGAGACACAGCGTGTATAAGGCAAAGAACATTTGGTGCCAAATTAGAACAAAACAAAATTTGCTGTTTACTGGGCTTCTCCTGGCCATTCACTGCTGGGTCTGTAGCACTTTCCTGGCTCGGGAGTGTGTCCAGGCCCTTCCTGGCTGGTTGTAGCATCTTGCTGGAGTATCTGGGAATAGGTCAGGTGTGACGGGCAAGGGCCTCTTGACGCAGGACTTGTGGGAGTGGCTGTAACGTGAGATTTGGAATAAGTACCAGAGCGACTTTTGAAGGCTGCTCTAAAGGACAAGGTGTCTTCCTTCCGTGCTGCTGGCTTCGTAGCGGGGATGAACAATCCAAGCTGTCTTTTACCCGTCTGGGAAGTGACAAAAAGGGAGCTGGGAGTGGTGTGTGCTTGGGTGTAGTGATAGGAGCTTTCATCTGCCGTGGGCTTTGCTGCTGGTGGCTCCTAACTCCCTCTCTTGCATCCTGTAGGCACTGGGGAGAGTGGGAAAAGCACGTTCATTAAGCAAATGCGTATAATTCATGGCTCAGGCTACTCTGAAGAGGACAAAAAAGGCTTCACCAAGCTGGTGTACCAAAACATCTTCACTGCCATGCAGTCTATGATAAGAGCCATGGAAACCCTGAAGATTCTGTACAAATATGAACAGAACAAGGTAAGTTTGTCAGTTTTTGCACGTATCTTTAGTCAGTGAGGATTTTGAGGTTTTGTTTCTTTGTGTCTTTCTGCATTGCAACCTCAACCTCCCTGAACTCTTTTCTATAAACTATTTATGACATTTTCTTGATACTCAACTCCTTTTACTAGGTTGTGTTAAAGGATAGAGCAACTCTGCATGGTTGGTGCACTGGTGCCTAGGGAGTGGTGGGAGCAAGGGATTGGGATATGATGGAAGGGATAGGAGTGGTGTTATTTTTACTCATTTCAAGGATTCAGGGTTGTTAAATATGTTGGCATTTTCTTTGTGTGTGTTGCCATTCTTACTGGAACTTGAATCTGGCAAAATACATGCTGGGCTCAAAAGACACAGACCTGTGCTGGTAGTTACCCCTGTTTCTGCAATCCTTCTGTTTTTCTGATAGCTACTGACCAAGGGTACAAACCTTTCTTGAAGAATTTTGGTCTCAACCACAGAAACATACTGATTTTGGGACCAGGAATTAATTTTAGATATATCTGATCTAAATTATTTTCTCTTTTTGAGGGGGAGGACAGTGAGAGTGAGGGCATGCCAGGAAAATAGATTTTTTTTAGCATATTTTGCTTTTTTTAATGCTTAGTATGCTTAATATTTTGAAGTTGTGTTTTATCTGACCTATCACACAGTGTCTTGGAGCTGATTTTGAATACTTGTTTGTGGGGATTAGATGGTGCCCCTTTCCTGTTTGTGGTGAGAATAGGCAGAGTGTGAGAAAGCTTTGCCTGTGCTTTATGTGAGGCATGGTGGAGGGGTTCTGAGAAATAAAATCTGCCAGCTTTTGCTCGCTATAACTTATGCAGAGCTTCCCTTTGGTTTTTATTTATTGAGGGTATTGGCAGAAGCCCCTAAGTGTGGATAATCACCTCACAGACACCACAGGCTGTGGTACTTACTGGAGTCCTTCCTTTGCTTACCCATTGTAGGGTTGTAGGGTGGGTGCTTTTATCCCCCCCAGTTTTGGAGGTTTTTTTTTTACCTTTTCTCTATTTTCTTCTTCTTTTCAATCTCCAGGCCAATGCAGTGCTGATCCGAGAAGTGGATGTAGAAAAGGTCATGACATTTGAGCAGCCATATGTAAGTGCAATTAAAACATTGTGGAATGACCCTGGAATACAAGAGTGTTATGACAGGAGAAGAGAATATCAACTTTCTGACTCAGCTAAATAGTAAGTGTTCAATCACTGGCATGCTTGTGGTGGGAGTTATGCTCTAACAAATTATACCTGTCCACATTTTATTTATTAAAATCCAGAGTTGATTTCCCTATCATTTGCTGCTTTTCCTGAGAGTCTGAGGTGTTCTGGTGGATGTTAAAGGGTGTTCATACATCTGCTTCAGGATATACCTGAGGCCAGGATCTCCACATGATTCCATCTCTATTGATCCTGGGCAGCAGGAGTGCTGCTCTTTCTCATCAAGTTTGCCTTTGGCTTACATGGATGTGTCACTCAGATTTTATTAATTATAAATCCATTAAGTTTGATAATGTACAGAGGATGTTTCTACATTTATAAGTAGAAAACCTCAGGTGAGACTTGATCCTGAAACATAAAGCATCTGCTGTGGTTAAACTTCCTCTGTAGTAAAGATTGTCTTCCCCACTCCTATTCAGAGTTGATAAAGTTGTTTTTAGTGTATCTGTTTATCCTCCAAGGGGGCTGGCTGGCGAATTACTGTTCCCCAAAAACATTTTCTGTTAGTTTCCCACACCGTATTTAAAATCATTCAGACAACTTCTGCCTTTCTCATTACTCTACAGAAAGACTTCACGTAGCAGTTTGTACATGTGTATCTTTATGTGCTGCAACCTAAGGTCGTTTTCTCTTTTTCCTTTGTTATTTTTCCCCCTGTCCTGCTTGCAGCTATCTCAGCGATGTGGATCGTATTGCTACCCCAGGATATCTACCAACTCAGCAAGATGTGCTACGGGTTAGAGTCCCTACAACCGGGATCATAGAGTACCCCTTTGACCTAGAGAATATTATCTTCAGGTACTGGAGGTGTCCTCATGTTACAGCTGAGCTGGGGCAGCAGGGAGATGCTTTCAGGAAGGAAAAGTTGTGGTTTGTGTGTCCAGATGGTTTGAGTGGATGTGTGATGGGTGCTGCTCTTATTGGAGTGGTCTGATGTTTTGGCTGTCAGAAAATTCAAAATTCAAAACTCAGCCTTGAATTAATTACTTCAAACCCAGTGTCCTTCCTGGGAAGGATTGCCCTGCTGAAATTGTGGCTTGTGAGGCAGCTGAGGGGTGTGTTGAGACCTGAAGCCACCCAGGGCTGACACGTTTTGTGCAGAAATGCTTCCCTGTACCCAGCATTTTGAGAGCTGGTTTTCTGTGCCTACCTTGTGCTCTCAGGGTGACACCAAAACTTGCTGCCTGTGCTGCTGCAGCAGCAGAGGATCTTTGCAGGCTTAAGCCAGCAACTCAGCCTGGCATGACCAGGCTGAACTCAGCAATATTCCTGTGTTGTTCTCTGGTGCTTGGGTGCTCTTTGCCCTTCCTCACCAGTGTGGCATTGCCAGGAGGAATAAAGGATCCTGCATCCCCTCTCTGAAACCATTTAGTTAGGAAATGCAGAAGTCTCCTCTCCCTGTTCTGTTTTGCTGACCTGGGGAGTAGGTGTAGGATTTTAGCAAAGGTGAATCACGTGTGGCACTTCAGGTGAGTGCCAGAATAACTTTAGTGTACTGTACAGGTGGGACTTGAAACTGAGAGGCTGAAGTGTGTGACTGTTAAACAGCACATTCCAACAAAAGTGTAACAACTAAAGAAAGATTTGGGTGGGGGAGAAGCTTTGAGGCAAGCAGGTGCTTTAATTAAAAATAAAAATAGTTTGCTCATGTGACAGAGCACAGTTTTGAAGGACTTGTCTTTTCAGACTCAGGGCTGCTGCTGAGCAAACCAGAGCAGAATGCAACAAAAATGGTAAAGGGTGAATTTGGCATCACTCACCTGTGGCCATTCTTTCAGTTTGCTGTATTTCTGGGCTGGGGTATTTTGTGAACTTGCTGGTGTTGTTAACAGGCAGATACTGTCACAGGCAGATACTGTCACATCCCTGTGCCAGGTTAACTGGAGTGGTAAAGAACCAAATTAGTTCTCATTGTTTGCTGGTCCTTTGCATTCAGAGAGCTGCAGCTACCTTTGTGATAACTCTATGTTCTTCTCTTCCTTAGAATGGTGGATGTTGGAGGTCAGAGATCAGAACGAAGGAAGTGGATCCATTGCTTTGAAAATGTGACTTCCATCATGTTTTTAGTAGCACTTAGTGAATATGACCAAGTTCTGGTGGAATCAGATAATGAGGTGAGCCAAAGAATTGGAACTCTGCAGGAGGGAGGAAGGAGAGGAGGAAGAAAGGAAAAGAAGGAGGAGTGTCTTTGTAGTTTCTGGAAGGCTGGTACCCAGGTGCTTGGTGCCAAGTTGGATTAGCCACTGTTATTGGTTTTGGCCTTCAGTTCTTGTTGCAAAGGGAACATGAGCTTTGATGGGTCATGATGTCCCTGAGGATGGAGAAGGCAGAGGGCAATCAGATCATGTGGACTTCTCAAGTGAAAAATGAAATTACCTGAAGTTGCAGAGCCCCTTGTGCCGTGGAGGGCACTGTGCAAGTGCTCCCAAATCCCCCCTTCCCCTTCCTGCACTGAGTTACTTTAGGCTTTGCTGTCTTGTGAGGTGGTGACTGCACTCCTGGAAGGTGCAAATCTGGATTTTGGCACTTGCAAATAGATCAAAAACATGCTATTAGATAACAATTGTTGCTCTTTTTGCAGTAGACAAAATATGCTCACAAAGTATCATTGGACAGTTCTCTCACATGACTGTTGAAGCATAAAATGACTTTTAAATCTTTTGATGTGAAAGGCTTGGCAAATAAATTAAGCTTGAGTCCCTCAGATTTTGCATTTCCTTTCCATTTACTGATCCAGCTTGAACCAGAATCTACCTGGGGCCAAATTATTATGTGTATAATGTTTGAGAAGCTGAATTACTACAGATCTGAGTGCATGTGCAGGCAGCAGAAAGGCATTTTAGTGCTCCTCTGTGAAAACAGGACTTTCTTTTTCTGATTTCAGAACCGGATGGAAGAGAGTAAAGCTCTCTTTCGAACCATTATCACTTACCCATGGTTCCAAAACTCTTCTGTTATCCTCTTTCTCAACAAGAAAGATTTGTTGGAAGACAAGATCCTGTATTCCCACCTTGTTGACTATTTCCCAGAGTTTGATGGTGAGTGGCTTTTAAGAGGGAACACTTGATGGGGTGGGGATGACTGGATTAAAACTTATTTGTTGTTTAAAGAACACTCAGATCTAGAAGTGGAGAAAGCATTAATTGGAGAAAGAATGCCTACAGCAATAAGGAAACATCACAAAAATATCTTAATCCTGCATAGACAAGTGGAATCTGATAGGATGATCAAATAATGAGCCTCTCCTAGATGAGGAATTGCCCCCTCCAATATGTACAAAAAGCACAATGGAAGTCTAACTTGTACATAAAAACAGTTTCATACCCATGGTAGTTTATTGGTATTCTGGACCTTTTAACCCTCTAGTCAAGAGGTGACTTGAGTCTTTGTTTTGAGAAACCAACTGGTCAAATACCCAAATTGTTTAAATGATGATGCTAAAAAATCTTCCTGCAGCTTGAAATTCTTATTAGCGTGCCATCTGCTGTTGTGGGAAAATAATATCTATGTAAAACAGAGGATTTCCCATCTGAAACAGAGCTTCTTAGCCAAAATATTATTTCAGGCTCTTCAGCTGAGTGCATTTAAAGCTGGCTGGTAACACATCTGTACAGAGCTGAAAATAAAATCAAAGTGGTGGAGAATGAGATCACTTCTTGCCATGCTCTCGTGAATGAATTCTGTAATTATTTGCTTAAAAAATATGAGGTAAAGGAAGAATTACCATCTTGCAAACAGCTTTCATCTTTTAGAGGACCAATGAAATTGCTCTTGGTGTGTCCTCCCACATCTGGAGTTCCTGCTTGGAGCTCTGGTGGGAACACCAAGTTTTTCCAGCAGGCTGGGATTGCCTGAAGAGCTGCTTCCCAAACAGGGAATGGAGTTTGTTGGGTTCCAAACCTCAAATGGATCTTTAACAGCTGGAGGCAGATCCCTGCTTCCAGGGGTGTCATGTACTTCCATTTTTTCCTGCAAGTAGCACCTTCAAGGGTGTTGCATGGCCTGTAAGTGGGAGGTTGCCCATCAGATGTCCTCTCAAGAGATGATGTTTGCCATGCAACAACAGCAGTCATGTGAAAGAAATTGCAGTAGGTGACTATTTCTGGGGACCTGTCAGCAATGTGAATTAAAAACTGGCCAAAATTCCCATTTTTAGCTCCTGTGAGGTGACCAGCTGGGTGAGACTGACTGCACTTTTGACTGGCAATAGCCCTTGTTTCCAAAATACACACTTGTGTCTTTCAGCCTGTGAGATCCACCTGTATATTAGGAAGAAATGTACACCCCATTTCCATGGGAGAGCATTTAGTGGTGTCTGTCCAGCATCTGCCACTGTTTCCCAGTGGATGTTCCCACCCTGGGTTGTTCCAAGGTCTGAATTCCAGAGCAGGGTCTGAACTTGACCCATCAATGTCTGCAAAATGCCCAGTGCCCTTGTGGGATTTGGTTAGACAGCTGAAAAGCATGAGACACTTCAGCTCTTGGAACTTTGATCCCATAAATGATCTTAATTTCTTCTTTAAAGCTCTGTAACTCACAGGAAAGAAGTGCTGCTGGATGTGGGGGATGCATGGGAGTGAATCCATTCACTGGTGTCTCTGTTTGCTGCAGGCCCACAGAGGGATGCACAGGCAGCCCGTGAGTTCATCCTCAAGATGTTTGTGGATTTAAATCCCGACAGTGATAAAATCATCTATTCCCATTTCACATGTGCCACAGACACAGAAAACATCCGTTTCGTCTTTGCAGCTGTCAAGGACACCATCCTACAGCTCAACCTGAAGGAGTACAACCTGGTTTGACCTGTTCTGCTCTTGCCCCTTGAGAGGCTTCTTTGTGAAGAAAAGACAAAAAAATGAAATTTTAAATATGACAGGAAAAAAAAAAAAGTTTTAATTTTTGATGATGTAATGATTGCAAATTGTCTGATCTGTGGAGTGGCAAGTGCTCGGTGTTATCCTGGAGTCTCATGTCTCTGTCCACAGAGTAGTTGATTTCATATTTTTAACAAATTGCTTTTATGTCACAGTTAACGGGGATATGCCTCATTTCTTCAGCACCTTGCTTACTTCTTAATTTTTGCCAAGCAGCTAAGGCAGCCTCATCTTGATCTTTCCTTTGTTGCTAAGCCACTTTTTTTTTCCCCCCCTTTCATTCCCATGGTATATGTAGAGAAAAACAAAAATCCCCAACACTTTCCAGCTGAGATTGTGAATTCACTGGACTGTGGGAGTGCAGAATGCTACTGGTCCCTTTGCCTTGTGCTATAGGGTGCCTCTGGTATAATTTGCTAATCCTGCTTCCTTCCCCTCCTTCTTTCCCTTCCCTTCCCCAGGACACGCTCCATGGTTCACTGTGATGAAATGTTGGGGAGGAGCGATTGCTCTCCAACTATTGTGCAAAAAAAAAAAAAAAAAAAGAAAAAGGCAAAACAAACAAACAAAACAAACAAAAAAAAAGCCATCACTTTTCCATTCTTTATATATTCTGAGTAATTTTTTGTTATCAATTATAAAAGGTATGGAGACTGTGATTTTTTTTTAAATTATTGATGTTCTATACATAGTTTGCTATGTGTTGCTGTATTTTGTTCATGGACTACAAATGATGGAAGCTCTTGGAGCAATAGCTGCTGAGCCTGGGGAAGTGCCTGACTGTAATTGTTCTTTTTTTATTTCATTTTTATTGCTTTTTTTTTTTCCCCACACACACAAACACATCCCACCCACACCACAAGCGCGTGGCTGTGTGCGCACAAGGCTCAGTCTGCAGAGAGGAACTGTTTTTTGGGTAGAGTTTTTGACATCAATGAGCAGCCTCTCTATGCAGCAGTTACCAAAAGCACACTGAGTGATTGTGGCATTCCAACATCAGACTTTGCCTGGATTGAAAACCTTAGTCTTGTGCCATCCTCTAGGTCTTTTCTTGCTGCCTAATAGCAATCAAGCCTTGTTCTATTGCATTTTGTGCCAGTGTGTGAATGACTTGGTAAGAATTCCTCAGCCTTGTCCAGCTTGCAGAGTTTGAGAGGACCAGAGCTGGAGGGTGACAGGCTCTGCTAGGATTCTTACTTGGGCAGCTTGAGGATAGCTCTTGGAGGGAGCAGCAGTTCTGTCTCTCCTGTTTATGCATTCCCCTGAGGCACACGCTGCTGTGTCCCTCTTTGGAGGAGTATGGGATCCTCTTTGGAAGACTTGCACACATCCTTGCTGCAGGGTGCCTGTGATCGTTATGTCAGCAGTGGTTAATTGTTGGCAGTGGTTAATTGTTGGCAGTGGCTGCTGCAGAATCCAGAGAGCCCTGCCCTGGCTGCACTTGGTGCAGCAGGAGAGGAGGAGAGAGGCAGCAGCACTAGCTGGAAGGCAGAGTGGATGTAGTTCTGGATTCTGGATGTCACCTGAATCTCCACTGAGCAGGAGGAGAAGAAGCCTTTGCACATAGGAGAGCTTTATTTTGCAGGAGCTGAGGCAAGTCAAGGTGCTGAAGGGCTGCTGCCAGCCTGGGAGAAAGAAATGCATTGGCAAGGCAGGGAGAGAGAGAGTGGGAAGCAGGAGGTGTGACCCACGTCTGGACGTGTGTCAGTCAGCCATCACTGATGCTTCTGTTTCAATTCCAACAAGTAGCATTGGGTCCAAATTCTCTGGATCGACCAGATTGCCCCCTTGAAGGCTGCCAGTAGAAAAAAAAGACTAAACGAGCTGCACTGTTGAAGGGGGCTGTTGATATTTTGTCTCTTTTGTAGACAGAGCACTACATCAGTGTTTTGCACAACGTTGTAAGAGTAAATCTAACTGTCTGAGATGCTTAAGATGCTTTGATCTAGAACACTAAACTATGGAGGGACATAATTTTGAATAATTCTGTTGATAGGTCCCTCATTTTCCAGAGTAGCTGAGCGAAGCCTCTGTATGCTCAGAGTGCTACAGAGCAAAGCAAGCTCTGCTCCAGGTGATTACAGAGCTCAAGTTGGGACAGTAGCCATGGGACCAACAGTTGAAGAGCCAGTCTGAGTGGTGATGCTGAGGGAAACATAGCATCTCTTTAGACTAGCTATGCTCTGGACTGCATTTAAACCCTTGGGAGGAATGAGGAGGGATTCCCATGTGTCAGACAGCTTTGCATCAATTTTACTGCTTTTTTTTTTTTTTTCATCTTTATGCCAAAATGATCCAGTTTGTAGAAATTGTCTTATAAAGAGGAATTTATAATCATCTTCATGTATTCTAAGTGCTGTTCCTCTGAAGCAGATGGCAGCACCAACCTCTTCTGCTTCTGTGATCCTTTTGTAAATGGTTCACACTACAGCTGTTGCCAGCAATGAGCCTGGCCCTGAGATAAACAGGTTCTTGGAAAATAACTTCCCAGAAGTTTCTCTTTTCCAAGGTGAATGATGGTGGTACTTCCACTTGAATCAGAAACTTTTTTCGTCTTGTTTTGTACCTTCCCCTTTCTTTAAGAGCTGCTGCCCTGGCACAGGAGGAGGGATCATGGCATCTGTCTCTTGCAGAGTGACTCTGCATGGTGGGAGGCTGTGGGCACAAGGATTTAGGGAATGTGCTGTACCTTGTGGGGCACCTGCTCGGGGTGGCTGTTGGCCTGAGAAGTGGCTCAGGGGAGGGAGGGGCCGAGTGTTGCTCAGTTGAGTTCTGAAACCTCCTCCTGGACTGGGGTAGGAACGGGTCAGACCTGTACACGTCACCTGGAGTTGTCTGTGACTGTATCATGTGTGAGAAGATACCAGTGTTAGCACGTGCTTTCCTTAGTAAGCAGCTGCTTGTGTGCCTCCAGCTTGGCCAGCGAAGTGTTCCTGCAGAACTGGCTCCTGTCTCTGTTGGCTGGCAAATGCCTGCCCTAGAAAAAGTGCCAAACCTTAAAGCCAAATTTGCCTGTATCGACCTTTCTGAAAGTGAAGCCTGTCACAATTCTCTGCAGGTTGAGAGTGACTTTCAGAAAAGAGGTAAAATTGGGTTGTTGTAGGGAATCCAGAGTCTGAGGAGTTGCTCTCCTTGCTAACCTCTGCTCCTTGTGCACTTTTAATCTTTGTTCTGTTGAAGAAACCAACATATTTGGAACTAGTTTGAAACTTGAAGTCAGTGAGCAGAGGACCATCCCTTTTCCTTGCACCATTCCATGTGGATTGGCTACCTGGTGAGCAAAAGCCCCTTCCAGCTGCAGCGTGTCAGCTCCTGCCCTTCCTGCCTCCCCCTTCTCCTCGAGTTGGATTCTTTGGTCTCTTGTTGTTGCTTCCTAGCAATGTTGGCCTTGCGTTCAACTATGGTTTTTCTTCATGTGTTTTATTGGTTTAAATTTAAAAAAAAAAGACAAAAAAATAATTAAAAAACCAAAAAAAGGCAAAAAAAAAGTACTTCCGGAGTGTGCTGACCATTGTATTGTCCTGTACAGAGCCCAGGTCGTTAGAGTCCAGCAGAGATAAAGTGTGTTATGCAGCACCCAGTTTTTTAAGAGTATGGTTTGTGCCAATGCCCCTTCTTTAGTAGTGCCAGAGACTCTTTACAAGTGCCAATGTGGTGGAAATTATTTGGTTATACTTGTATATTATAGGATCCTGATTTAAGACAATTTAAACATTATCCTATTTAAAAAGAATACTATATAAAATGCTGTTTTTAAACCTTGTCATTTGCAATGCATGTATTGTTGTGCGTGTTGGGGGGCGGGGAGGGAAGAGGGTAGGGTAAAGGAGTTTCTGAATAAGATGCCCAGTGTCAGGATCTATTCAGACTCCAAACTGTCTCATTCCAGTCCAGGAGTGTGATTGTTTCTTGGAATGATCCCACTCTGACTGCTGGGCAACACGCTTATTACAGAAATATCTGATGGAAATTGATTTTCATATCTTTCTCCTGAAATAAACTCTCTGTTTGAAATTGGAATAAATTTTGTTCCTAAAAGCCGTGGTGGTTGTGTGTGTGTTTCTTCTCTTCCTCCTTGGTACCCTGTGGGATCTGCAGCTCTGCCTCCTGTCAGAAAATCAAGACTCTGAGGCATAGAAACAAAGCATGTTTTGGTAAATAAAAGGCAATAATAGGCCATAATTATATATAATGCCCTGTACCATTAATTCTGCAATGTGAACAGTGTCTGACTGGGGGTTTAAGGTGCAGGGGTGCAATGGTGACATCTTGATGTAAGTTTTCCAGGATTTTGGGGTAGGATTGTTGAGGGAAGTTGTTGGTGTTTGCTGCTGCCTCTTGCTGTGGTGTCAGCCCGTTGCAGGCACAGTTCCAAGCAGGATCTCTGTTGCCAATAGCAGGAATGTTGGTGGAACCAGAACTGCTTCCAGTCTTGTCTGTTAGAAACATGGACTGAAATATGAAACATGGCTTAAAATCATCCCTGAAGGAGTCCAGGGCTGGATGACTGTGAAAACTTCCACAGAGAGATTTCCTGAGATGGAGTTTATAGAGCTTAATTCCTTTTCTCTGGGCTCATTCTCCAGGAATGTTGGATTAAATCAGCTGGGAGTGGGTAGAGATGGCCAATTTCCTCTATGTAAAGGTTTCCTGTGTTTTCAGGAAGCTGCAACTGAGGATGTTCTGCTCCCTTCAAGGTCACTTCTCACAGGTGAAGCTGCAGCTCCTGGGCAGCCTGGAACATTTTGTTGGCTCCCAACGGGAAGGGAACATTGGTGTGGTGGCCAGAGCACTGGCAAGGACTTAAATTATCACTTTTTTAGTTTTGAATGAGTTTTTGTTTCTTTTCTCAGAGGCTCTGTCCCCTCACCAGCTGGGGAGCAGAGTCAGTGTTGTCTCCTCAGTCACGTCTTGTGCTGTTCTCTGCAGAGAGCCAAACGTGCTCTGTTTAAATAAAACAAAGCAAAGCAACAAGTTGAGGCTCTCCAAGGAAAAAAATGAAGCCTTTAACACCCAGTATTTCCAGCTGGCTGTAAAGACCTGGTGTTTTGGCCTTTTGCAGCCTCCAGGTGTGCGTGGGGCTGTCCCTGGAGCAGCCCAGGGAAGGAGGCAGCTGTGGGCAGCAGCTGAGGGAGCAGCCCATGAGCAGCAGGCTCACAGTTGCTGCTTTCCCAAGGACCACTCCAGCCTCGATGCCCTGTGAAGGCTGACCTAGAACAGAGAGTGGACAGAGCTAAAGAATAAAGTAGGGGTTTATTAGGAGGACTCAAATAGATCCAGCTTGGGCAGCACAACCCAAAATGGTCACAAAATGCACAACTGCTCACAGGGTCTCTCACTTTGATCAGTTCTGCTCCATTTGCACATTGGAGTTCATTGTCCAATTCCAGCCCAGGCAGTCCCATCCTTCTTGTTTTTCTCTCCTCATTCCACGTTGTTTGTGCTCTTGGGCCTGAGATTTGGATCATTTGTCCTTGGTCCCCAGCTGGAGAAGGAATTGTTTTGTCTCCCTGCTCTGTGCAGAGAGCTCAGCATCCCCTAATATGAAGCCCAGACCCACACACTAAAGCAGCACAGAACCTGAAAAATAGAAAAGCTCAAACCTGAGGCATCAGCCTGGGCTGGAAAAAGCTTTCCCAGCAGCACAGGGAGCTCCTCCTCACCTCCAGCGTCACAGCTGGGCCAGAAGCTCTCAGCTCCTCCCATGCCCATCCTACAAGGAGAAGTCCTGGGAACATGGGAGGCTGTGTCATGAGGCCACCTCCACTGCCTGGATAATTCCTTTGGCCTCCAGCCTGTTCCAGAGGGAGGGACTCAGTAAGGAGGCTGGGCTGTGGGCCAGGGGAGTGTCCTGATAAGGTGAGCTGGCCCCGGGACTGGGCTTGTGGCAGTGCTGCAAATCACTTTAAACCTGGCCACTGGATGTCCCTGCCAAGAGCAGAACAGGTCCTTGGGCTTGTGCACATGGGTAAAGCAGACATGAAAGAAATAAATTTTCATTAAAAAAAAAAATCCCATGCTCAAGAAAAGGGCAAAGAAGAGAGAGTTTGGGATTTGTCTTGTCCTTGGACAACCATCATCCTCCCAGCAGGAGGAAGCTCTTTCCTTTGAGCTTTCCCTTTGCCCTCTGGGGAAGAGAGGGAAGGATCTGTCCAGCATAAGAGTAAAATGTCATGTGGAATTTATAAAGCAGGAGTATGAGGCCTCCCTCCTCTGCCTCAGGTTTCTCCCCTGTGTTACCCTGATCCCACACAGGGCTCTGAAGTTGATGTGCAGCTCAGGAGCAGCTTGGCCTGTGGACTGGCAGCTGCTCCTGGAACAATTCTGTCAAGAGCTTCTTGGGCTCAGCGAGGGCTTGTCCTACCCCAAGCTGTTTCCTGTGTGCTCTCCCAGTGATACCAGTTTGGTATAATTGTCCTCAAGCTGCTTTATCTCCTGCCATGCAGCCTGACCAGGAAGCAATTTTTTTTTTCCCCTGACCTCCACAAGCAATTTTTGTACCATCTCCACCACTGTGGGTGGAGAACTCATGGCTTTTGAAGAGTTTTTGTGGCTGGACTGTGACAAAAGACTCCACACTTGGGCTGTGTGGAGCTTCTGGGTAACCCCAGCTGCTGAGCTGGGTGAGGATGTGGCTTGTCAGGGACCTCAGCTGCTCCCAGAGCTGTTCTTTGACCTGTGCTCTGCTCCTGGAGCTGCTCCTGCTGTCATCTCAGGTGAGGATCTGTAGCTCCTGGCCATGGAAATAAATGGATATTTTAATGGAGCTCCCCAAAGACAGGTCTCTCCTGCTCTGCTGGTTCCCTCCCAGTGACTCAGGCCTTTGGTCTCCAGCTCCCCAAGAGGTGACAGGCTCTTTGCACAGGATGAGAGCTGGGAAATTCTTCTGGGCAGGATTTGGCAGCCTCAACAGAAAAGAAATTTCTGCTCAATGTCAGCTTTGCAACCCTTGATTCAGAGCAGATTAAATGATATAAAGAAACCTGGGACAGAGGTGCCTTTCCTCAGCTCAGCCATGAATTTGCTTCCAAACTGCAAGAGGTGAATTTTATTGGATCAGTTTGGAAGTTGTTTAGAGACAGAACCTTGAAGAACACACCCTGCTGCCAACCCAAAGAGGGCACTCTGGGCATGGAAAACTCAGCAGAAATGTGCTAGAGGTGCTTTCCTTGTGCAACATCACCCACAGCAAAAACCACTGATAACGCTGCTCAGCTGCAGCTTTTCTTAGTCAGATGAGTGACCTAGGGACTTTTAGACATTTTGAATTATAAGGTTTGGAAAATATTTGGAGCCTTCACATCTTTGTCCTTGTGTTTTTTATTCAGTGCTGCCACAGATGTTGGAATGGCCTCTGACAAGTCCCCTTTGGGCAGAGGTGAGCATAAGGAAAGGCAAACACTCCCCCGAAATGTGTTTTTGTAAATGAAATCCTAAACATCTGACGGAAGTGTTTGAGCTCCTCTTGCTGGGTCTCTTGCCAAATCTCCTGATTAATTTCCTCAGGTTGCAATATTTTTAAGCTCTATTGTAGAAAAGGCAGGGGTTTATATTTTTGTCTTAAACCACAACAGGTAGAAATAAAATATTCACTGACTGTCAGGCTGTGGTGGGACTGTGTGGTTCCTCTCTTTGCTGCCACCTTCACTGAAAAGATGACTCAGAGTGCCTTGATGAACGCTGTGAGTGACAGAAATGCACTGGGGGGAAGATGCTGGTTTTGTGTGGAATGGCAGCCAGAGGTGGGATGGGATAGAGCTGAGACAGGCCCATGTGGGAGAGAATGTGATGGAGAGAGGAAATCCCCTCCAAGGACCAGCTTGGAGGTACCTGGAGGGAGTGAGGAGAGCCCCTGGCCTGAAATCCAGACTGGACATCTCTTCTGGAGGTTTAGAGGGCAGAAAATGGAGGCCATTGTTTGGGGTAGAAACCTCCAGCTTGGGATTCAGCTCTTGGAGCTGTGGCTTTCTCCAGAGCAGTTCAGGACTGAGCCAATGGCCCAGAGAAATCCAAATAGCACCAAGAAAAAGGCTTTCAAATACTGATGAGATTTATTGGTTTTATGTGTTCTTACAACACTGGACCTACAGAAGAGGAGAGCAAGGAAGCAGCAGGTTCCAGAGGCAGGGACAGCAGCAGTAAAGTAGGAACTGGAAGTGTCCTCCTTGGAGCCTGGGCAATCCTGCAGCCCAGGGCTTGGGCAGAGGACAGCCAGACACGCCACAAATGACAAGGTGCTCTTTGGATGCCTCTGATCTCCTTGTGCAGCTTTCCCCTGAGGGTTCCAGACGTCCCCTCAGCTACTGGCACCTCTCTGGGGCTGTCCTGCTGCCTCCTCTCCGGAGCTGCAGCCACAAAGGGCAGAGTCAGGGCAGCAGTGAAGGAGTCCAGCGTGCAGAGGGGACAAACCCAGCCAAGGCACCCCCTCTGTTACTGAGAAGTCCTTGCCACATCCACGAGGAGCAGTGGCAGATGTTTCCCAGGAGAAAGGAAAGGAAAGCTGGTGAGGAGGGCTCTGGAGGCTGAGCTCAGTGCAGGGGGAGCAGGGTCATGAGGACTTCATGACACTGTTGACCCAGGGGAGGTAAGGAGCAATGTGGGTGTAGAAGCCAGGCCAGTTGTTGTGCCTGTAGGAGAAGATGCCAAAGGCTTTGTTGTTGCAGACCAGAGGATCCCCAGCATCACCCTGTGAAAAAGGAGGAGAGGGATCAGTGAGGGGAACTCCAGGGAAGGAGTGCCTCTGCAAGGAAGAGAGGCTGCAAACAGCAGGGCAGGATTTCCCCAGCAGAAGCCTGGGCTCGCAGTGGATGGGGATAACTCTGCCTCCACAGGGGGCTGGTGGCAGCTCTGCTTGGGACCCAGCTGGGGGAACACTGAAGCTTTATTTGTACAAAACACACTCAGACCAACGGTGAGATTCAGGGTGAACCCCTCTGGCCAAGCCATTATCCCCCTGTGCTGGAACTCCAGGTCCTGTGCCATGGGAAGACAAGGATCCTCTTCTCCTTCTGCTTTGCCCCTGGCTAACACCTCCCCGCTCCTCCTCCTCCTCCTCCTCCTCCTCCCTGAGCAGACTGACCTTTATAGGCACCACGGAGGATCTGCTGCGGCCACAGATCAAGTTGTCAGCAAGCCCTGGGTAGTGGCTGAGGCAGTCCCTTTGTTTGGTGATGCTCACAGTGGCTGTCCTGTAGCCCCAGCCGGCCACGCTGCACTCGGTGCCACCCCGAACTTTGGATTTCTCAAAGGAAATGGGCCTGACCTGCCCATTGCTGGTGGCATTGCCATTCAGCTGGGCAAGGGGACAGAAACCACAGGGATGAGTGTTGGCCCTGTAATGCACTGACCCCTTCCCAGCCCTGCACATCAGGGCCATGGGGGGCTCCAGCCCGGTTACCTTCAGCAGGAGGATGTCACTGCCCTTCTTAGGGCTGGTGAAGCCTGGGTGGCTGTGGTACTCCTTGACCTGGAAGGTTTGCCAGCTCTCCCCTCTCCTTGGCAGCGTCTGGGCTCCCAGGATGACAGTCAGAGGTTTGTGCCTGGTGAAATCAAGCACAGTGGTGTCACCAGCTTGTCCCTGTCTCTCAGTGTCTGGGAGCACCGAGGCTCATGTCCCAGGGCATGGCCAGCAGAGTGCAGTTACACAATACAGAGTATATTCGTATTCCCTGTACACAAAATCTACTCTCCAGCCCTTTTTAAGAAGAATGGTGGGAGCATGGAGGTCTGCCAGTGAATCTGCCCAGCTAAGAGGCAGAGCAAGCTCCCACCTGACAGACCAGAGCTCTGCAAGGGCTCCTTCATCTCCAGACCTCAAGCTGGGCACATTTGATCCAATTCTGCTGCTCCCTTGTTCTGGGCTTCACATCCCCATAGAAGTCCAGGGGTTTCTAAATCAGATATTTCTCTGTCCTCTACATCACTTGCAGAAAGTGCTGCCTCAGGAAAATTGGAAAGGACCTTGGGTGTGTGCAGGAGTCCCTCCCAATCTCCCAGGTGAGGCTCAGGCCTCCAGGCTCCTCCCTTCTGCTGCCCAGGTGTGGGACCAGCCCTGAGCCTGTCACTGGCACAGGGCAGAGCTGTCAGCCCTGAGGTGTGTGGGAGCCACACCCAGAGCTGTGCACACCTGGAAAAGTCCTCCTGCCCATCCAAACCCCAGCTGGAGGGGTGGAAAAGGGCTGGGCAAGCAGCTGGAATATTCATAGGAATATATTTCCTAGGAAATAACTCTGCCAACAAACAAGCTGGTGGCAGAAAGGACAAAGCCTGACAGCAGGTCAGTGCCAGCAAGGGAAGGAGCCACCCTGACCTCCCATTGTTGACATCTGGGAAAAACAAAACGAGTCATGGAGGGGAAAACGATCAGGGTAAATATCTGAGGGCGGGCTGGGGAGGGAGATGGGGCTCAGAGCTGTCCCCAGGCCGAGCCCTGCCCCGTAGAGCCTGCTCGTGGCTGAAGTGAGTCCAGCTGTGAGCCCTCCATGGAGGAGACGTTCCCCAGGCCCTGGTGGGGCAGACACCTCTCTGCAGGTGCTCTGTGGACACAGCAAAGACTTACACGAGGCACTGAGCTGCTGTCATCACCCAGCCAGGAGCCACCAGGAAGCCTCCACAGGACTGGTTGTCCTTCCCCTGCAGAAAGGCCATGTAGGGTGTCAGGTGTGTCCTGGAGGGTCCCTTGGCTTCTCCTCCTCTCTCCCTCCACTTCCAGGGATAATCTGCAATGGATGGGGCTGAGGATGAGGTTTTGGAGGGCCCAGGCTGAGCTTCATCCTCCCCCAACCCTCTCCTCGCCTCCAGCCCACCCCACTTACTGCTGCTGACTGGGGGGCACATCACCAGCAGGAGGGGCAGCAGGAGGCTCTGCAGGTGCTCCATCACAGCCTTCTGTGGATCCCTTGGAGGTCAGGCTGCAGCTGGGGTCTCATCCTGCTCCCAGCAAGGTTTTATAGCCCGACACCAGACTCCAGGAAACCACAGAAGTCAGACTCATCTGAAGAATCTCTCCACAAATTGCACATCTCAGCAATGTGAGAGGGGAATTCAGTCAGTCTTGGCTTTGGGCATCAACCCACCTCCATCATGGGTCTGATCTGAGGCATCTGACGTCCTTCTAAACCCAGAGCCAATTTTAGAACTTAGGTTTGTTCTGGAAGGTGGGCAATGCACCCACCCTCACCTCTTTACTTCCAGTGAGTTTGTCCATTGCAGCTTCTACTCTTGCAAACCCTCTTGATTTTTGTCACGAGCCCCACATGAACAAGATTTCTTTCACCTGATGCATCAGTTCCAAAGGCCATACAGGGGCAGGTGAGGGCCCTCCTGCTCTCCCTCAGTAGCTGGTGGAGCAAAAATGGCCATGAATGTGTTTATTACATGGCACTGATGATACTGGGAATAAATCCTTCCCTGGGAGGGTGGGGAGGGGCTGGGATGGAATTCCCAGAGCAGCTGAGGCTGCCCTGGATCCCTGGCAGTGCCCAAGGCCAGGCTGGACAGGGCTTGGAGCAGCCTGGGATGGTGGGAGGTGTCCTTGCCATGGCAGGGGTGGGATGAGATGATCCCTAAGAGCCCTTCCAGCCCAAACCATTCTGGGATTTTACAAACCTGGAACATTCACAGCTCACCTGTGATGAAACGGGGCCGACGCTTCCTTGCTGCCCTCACTGCCAGTAAATCTGCTTTCCCCTCTGCCTCCAGAGCCAACTGGGCAAACCCCAATTTTCAGCTACAATTTACCATTCTCGTGCAAAGCCTGCAGCAGCTGGAGCTTCAAGGAAAACCCTGACGTGACAAAGATTCACAATGCACAGATAAGCAGCTGCAGCCTGTTCACTTGCAGATTTCTGAGGCGATAGCAGCTGTGAGCAGAAGCCCAAACATGGACCCTTCTCAGCTTCCCCAGGGCAGCTGGGTGCTGGAGGCAGGGGTGACACAGTTTCCCTCCATCCCAGGCAAGAACATGGATTTGTGAGCAGAAATCCAGGCTGGGCTGTGGAAACCTCCTTCCTCTGGTGGGGGTGACCAGTGGAAAAAGCCATGAGAGCTCTTTTCCCCTGGACTGCAGAAGTTTTCATGTATTTAAAATTCCCCACAGGTTTTTCCCACCACAAACCAACTCAGCCTCCTCCTGACATCACGAACATCCTCACCCCTGCCAGGGACTTCTGCACTCACTCATTCACCACAGCTAATTGTTGGAACTCTAATTGTGGAACTTTTTTCTTTTTATTTGTTAGGATATGTAGCAATAATTGAACGAGTATTATTGTTATTAAGGTTAAATTGGTGTTGTAAAGTTTGAATATTTTATGGTATAATTGATGTGATAAGGTAGTTTGTCGTTCGTGGGTCGGGATTGCTAAGGTAATGTTAGTGATAAAAGTATTAGTTACAGTGGTTTTTTTGTGAAAAATTTTGGAAGTGTGAATGTGAATATATTTTATAAAATATGATTTATTGTGTTGTTGAATTGTATTTTATAATTTCAGTAATATATTGAATAAAGGTTGGTGATTGCTTTTTATTATTTTATTATTTTATTTATTTATTCTTTTATTTAATCTCTGTCCCCATCATCTCCCCCTGGGAACTCTTGGCTCTCCCTGTACTCAAAAGATGCCACCAGAAACGAGCTGGAATGAAGGAGATGAGGGCTGAGGGAGGAGCCTGGTGCAGGCCATGGAAGGAAATTCAAGCTCTGTTGCCTTCTTATTTTGAGAGTTTTAAAATTCTTCTAAAAGTTTTTATGCTTTTTGATATTTACATATTTTAACTGAGTTTCCTTACACATTGTTTATGTAAATAATGATTGTTTTATAGTCTTCTTTGTGGGTGGAGAGCATTGATGGACTGTTGGTTTGACCAGTGTAGTTGGAGAGGTGCAATTTCACCCTCCAATCCACTGTCGTTTTTGCTATTGTCTATATAGTGGAGTCAGAAAATAAAGTTAGCTTTTTTGAGTTCTTTTTCTTTCCTTTAATATCTAACCTGGTTCTGTGAGTTATTTTGTGTCACGGTGTAACCAGACTCCAATGCAGGAGCTGTCTGAAAACAGCCCTTGAGCATCCTTTGTGGGGAGAACTTATCCTTGGGCATCACCCAGCCGAAGGGAGAGGTTTGGGTACCACGAGAGCAGCCTCTGATCAGGGGGTGAGGATGTGCCCAGCAGCTTCCCAGCAGCCAGGAGTGGTCCTTGTCTTCTCCAGGGCCCCAGCTGGGCCCTGCAGTGGCCAGGGAGGAGAGGAGGAAGAGGCTTGGGGTCAGGCACTCTGTGAATCCTTCACCAGCCCCTTCAGTTCAAGCCTTTCTGTGTTTCTCCCCAGGACATGGTGCAGAAATGGGGAGGGACTCTGGCTGCTGGCAACAGGAAAAGCCTGGAAGCTGTGGCTGTGGGGGGCTTGGGCTGTGCCTCCTCTCCAGGAGCCTGAAGCCCTGAGCCTGGGGTCTCAACAGCCACCTGCCCACACCCGAGGGCACAGCCCACAGAAAGTCCAGCTCCCTGCACCCAGTGAAGCCTCTTGCAGCTCAGAGGGCTGGAGGATCAGCCTGGTGCGCCCTGTGCCCCGGGGTAAAACACCTCAGAGGGAGCAGCCTTTACTCTGCAGAGAGCCACCCTTTGCAGTCCTGGCACTGCTGATGGCCCTGATCCCTGCTGCCTGTGCTGCCAGGAGGGTGGCAGCCTGGGAAGTTGGTGAAGGGAGGGTGTGCCCATCATTCTTCCCATTTCTGCCTGGGCTGTTTTTCTCCTCGCAGCACACTCATCATCCCTGTGAGCCCAAGAAGGGCAAGCACAGCTCTTGTTTCTGAGCCTGCAGGATGCAGAGCTGTGATTGCTGCTGTCCCAGCAGCCTCTCAGGTGCAGCAGCCAGACCCTCCCTCCTGTTAAATGTCATTTAACATTTCTCTCTCTTGCAGCAAGGCCACGAGAAACACAAACACATGACGGGAGGTGCAGTTTTCAGTTTACTTAAGTGCAGCAGGGTTCAAGCAGGAACAGGGTTATCTCTGAAGGAAGTGGGGTTTGCTGTGGCACAGCCTCTTTTTGTGCCATCTGGAGCTACCCCTGCCTCTGCCAGGGGGGTTTAACACAGCCCTGAGACAGGAAAGGGACAGGCAGCGGCCTCAAGTGCACTGATCAATCACTTGGGCTCCCAAGGAGAGAGGAGGGAGCTGAGCCTTCAGCAGGGGCAGGAAGGAAGCTCTTGCAGGGTCCAGAGCCACACCAGAGCTGGAGAAAATGCTGCCACTGCCACTACTTCTTCATGACTTTTTTGATCCAGGGCAGGTAGTTGGAGATGCGGGTGTAGACCCCGGGTGGGGAGTCATAGCCAAAGGAAACAATGCCTTGTGCCACCTTATTACATACCAAGGGCCCACCAGAATCTCCCTGGGGAGAGATGAGATGGATTTGAGAGGTCTCTTTCCCATGGTAACAGACTGACCCCAGTCCCTCCCTCTCTCCCTCCCTGGGGCTCCGTTCCTGCCCCATATCCCACCCGGCTGAAGGGGCTGCTGAGCTGGGGTGAGCTCTACCCCCGGTGCTGGCCAGGGACTGTGGCTGGTGTCAGGACACCCAGAGAGCCCCTCCTGGTGGGAACTGTGATCAAATGCTTGCCCCGTGCCCTGGGAGCTGCTCCTGCTCCCAGAGCAGCCCGCGTGCCCTCGCCGTACCTGGCTGGAATCCTTCAGCTCGTGGAAGCTGCCTGCACAGACCATGCCAGAATCGAGGTGTGGGTAAAAAAGGGTGCATTTCCTGCGGCTGTAGATGGAGACTTTGGTCTCGAAGAGCTTGTTGGTGGTCCTCTCCTTGTCGATCAGGCCCCAGCCAGCAATCATGCACTTGGTGCCCGTGGGGAGGTCACTGCCTGTCCTGGGCAGGGCGATGGGCTGGACGTAGTCATTGACGGTGACCTTTGATGTCAGCTGGGGGAAAGCAGGGGGTTGAGAGAGGGCTCTGAGCAGGATATTTGCTCTGCAGAGGCAGGGAGGGTCCAGCAGGCTCTGCAGGATGCAGGGAGCTGCTGTGAGAGCCACATGATGCTCCAAACCCTGCCCATGGCTCCTTCCCGGGTCCCTCGCAGCCCTGCCAGCCTCCAGCACCTTGGGCAGAAGCAGCTTTGCAGAAGGAGCCAGGACGAGCCCTGCCCAGTCCCTGGCGGCCCCAGAGCCCCTCTGCCCCTTCAGAACTCCTTGCCTGGAGCAGCATGATGTCGTTTTCCATCGTGCCAGGGTTGTACTCAGGGTGCTCGTGGTACTTGAGGACTCCCCGGACCTGCTGGGTTTTTTCTGGTTTGTGGATGTTGTGAGCCCCCAGGATAACTGTGATATTCCTGGCCGTGGCAGAAGGAGGGGAAAAGAGGAAATCGAGCTGGGTGTCACCCCCTCCCTCATTTTGGCAGGCAGGTGGAGAGAGCTGCCCAGCACAGGAGGGACCTGCTCCGAAATTGCTCCGGGGAAGGAACTCCCCGGCTAGGGGAGGAAGAAAAGGATAAAACCCTTGTATCAATACTCACCCCATGCAGTGTGCAGCTGACATCACCCAGTCAGGGGCCACCAGGAAGCCCCCACAGCCCCCCATGTCTGCGAACTTGAGGAACGCCATGTACGGGTGCGAGTGGGGCTGCGCCTCGTGGCCCCCCACAATCTGATCCCGCAGAGAACCTGCAAGAAACCCCAGCAGAGCGTGAGCCAGGGGCTGCTGAGAGCCCCACAAGAGCCACCTCGATCCCAGCAAAGCCCCGACTCACTGGCACTGGCCCAGGGGCAGCAGAGCAGGAGCAGCAGGGCTGGCAGTGGCTGGGGCTGGCACATCTCTGCCACGGCTGGATGCCCAGTGGTGTGCAAGTCCTGTGGCCAGGTTTTATAGGTTTTATAGCCTGCAGGCAGCTGTGCCCAGCAGCCAGGAAACCATGTGCAAAGGGCTGATTGGGCTAATCAGGGCATCGCTGGCCTGGCCTGCTCAGTGCCCACGTGCCCGTGATGGGCAATTGATAGCCCAGGATGGAAAGGACAGGGCAGTCACAGCCTCAAGGGGGCTGGCAGCAAGAGAGAGGGGTCCTGTGGAGGTTTTGAGGTGTGATTTAACATTTCCCCCTCACTTTCTGTTTTACCTTGAAGAAATGTTAGGTTCTAAAAAAGGCCACTTAAAAAAAAAAAACAACAAGAAAAACTTGGCGGTTTAAAGTTGTGAATGTGGTCTGGAGGAGACAATCCTGATTCTTGCTCTTTCATATTCTTGTTTTCCTTCAAGAGATGCACTGCAAAGCCTCTTTTTTACAGAGATCCACCACACCACCACCCAATTTAAATGAAAGGGCACAACAACTGTGCCTGGGATGGTTTTTGAACACTGTGAATAGTCAAATATGCAGGGTTTGGTGTCAGCCCAGGTCAGAGGGACCTTCCTGGGGCCAGAAGCATCCTGCCAGCTTGGGGACTGGGATGTAGGAAATGCTGCTCTTCAGCAGAAGAGACCAAAGCGGGGAAGTGCAACCACCCAGCTGCCAGGAGTGATCAGTCATTTTTAAACCAAACCTGCTCCACCCTTCCTGGAGCAGAAAAACACCTGCAAGTGGATGCCTTGGGCTGTGCTGGGGCCATGCAGAGGGGACAGGATGGGTGCATGGGGAGGGAGAGATGTGGATGCCTGGTGTCCATGAGCCAGCCTGGGGGCTGCCTGCCACAGAGCTGAACCCGTGTTTTGGTTTTTTAAATCGGAATATCTGAGAGCACAAGCTTTAATCAGCACTGTGCAGCAGCACAGCAGGAAAACCTCAAGAGGAATCATCGATATTTTATCTTGGGTTTGTAACTTGTTGTCTTTCCCCTGCAGCTGCTTGTGGCCCTCCACAACGTGTGGCTGGGAATCCTCCTGGGAGCAGCAGCCCCAGGACAGGAGGGACTGGGCAGGTCACAGGGAGCTGAGCTCCAGGCTGCTGCTCTCCTGCTCCTCTCACTGCAGACAAGCTCCTCTCTCTGAGGCCAAGGTATTTTGGCCTTCTTGTTGACCTCTGGAGGGTTCCAGGGCTTCTCTGCTGAGGTGCCTCATCTCAGCATCCATCAATATCTGCTTTAGGCATGGAACTGGAGCAGGGCCACAGGTTCCAGCTGCCCCCGTGCCTCCCCTGGCCCTTCCCAGCCCAGCATTCAGAGCCATCAGGCATTTTGGGCAGATCTGGGCTCTGATCTGAAGGGAAGAGATGAGAAATGTTGCAGGAGGGGCGTCCCTCCCCTGCCCCACTTGGCTTCAAAGAAAGAACATCTGAGCTGGGGTGGCAGCAAAGAAGGGCCAAGATCCAGCTCAGGCTGTGGCTGTTCAGAGGGCAATGAGGACAAGGCAGAGCAGGAACTCTTCCTCATGTGGGGGCTCAGGCAAGAAGAGCCCCAGTCATGGAAGGGCATTTTTTAGGAAGATCCTTCAATGTTTTGCTGGTCCAGAGAACCTGAAGACCAAGGGTGAGGGAGTCAAGCTGTCCCAGCAGCTCATCTGCCTGGAGCCCTCTGCCCTCAAAAGGGTTTGCCTGCCCCAGCCCCATCCTCTCCACAGATCTCTCTGCTGTCAGGAATCTCTGAGACTCCTCACACATTGCCAGCTCTTGGAGAAGCTACTTAGAGCCCCTGACAAGGCAAGTTTCTCCACCCCCTGATCTTTTGGGAGCATTCCACTGTTGGACAATGCCCTTTTCCTGACCCAGAGATAACCCAGACCCAGAGACCCAGAATTTTCTATCAAGCCCTAAAAACTCTCTACAAATCCATTTCCCACATTGCACCAGCTCTGTCCTGAACAGACACGTGAGCTGGAGGTTCCCCCTGAGGCCGGAGCAAAGCTGGAAGGGGTGATGTGCCAGGTCACACTGAGCCTTTGGATCCCAGTGATCTGTGGCCATCAGCCCAGGGGGTTTGGGAGCCAGCTCTTGGTGCTGAACGTGCAGCCCTGCACTCGTGGCCCTGCTGATTTCCACTCCTTCAATCTCGGGGTCATCTGCTGACCTTATCAGTGTGAGTTGCTTTCCACACTGCTGATAGAAAGGGCCAAAACCTCAACTGAAAGGGTGAAGGTGGAGGATGGAGCCCTCAGCTTTTGATGAGAACCATTCTTGCTTGCACGTGGCTTCCTGCAGGAGCCTCCTTTGCATTTCCCACTTGTCTGTGCTGCCATCCAGGCTGGGATCAATCCCTGCAGGGAGGGATGGGCTCCCTGGACAGCTCCCTGCTGAGGGGAGAGCTGGCTGCTCTTTGCTCTCAGCCTGGGGACATCTCCATGGCCTCCTGCCAGCCTGGAGCGAGAGCACAGGTACAGCCGGGCACAACTTCTGCTGAGATCCCGACTTGAAAGGTGCTCTGCTTTTCTTTTATCTCTGCCACTCTGCAGCTGATTTGGGTGGGGTCCACCCTGCACAGAAATGTGGTTGATGTTGCAACTTCCCCTTTTTTCACTTTGGTGGGTAGAAGCCTCGCTTATTTTGCACAAGGAGCTGTCCCCACTACCTGCACCGTGCTGGGCCTCAGACAAAAAGCTGGAGAGCACTGCTGAACCTCCCTTGGGCAGCAAGAGCCTCCCACAAGCCATGACAGGTGAGTCCTAAGGCAAATTCCCAGCCACAGCTGGGAATGGCATGTTCCAAGGCTCTCCTGTTGAGTTTTACAAACATAAGGAATTAGGCCAGTGCTGGAAATTAACATTTCAGCCATGCTGTCCTTCCTTAGTTCTGGTCGCAGCACCTTGTGCCTCCTCAAAGGTGAGAAGCAGCAGCTCTTTGCCTCCTCGCCTGCCTGTGGGAAGATCCTGACCCATCTCTAGCAGGTGCTTGGTGAGTTGAAGGTGTAGCTGCAGTGCCAGGGGACGTGCTCAGCCTGGAGCAGCTGGTTTCCTTTGGAGTGGAGGGGCTGAGGCTCAGCTGGAGCCCCACAGGTGCCAGGAGCTGCTGCACAGACAGGGATGGATGTGTCTGGATGTGTCCTGAGAGCGTGGCAGGAGCTGGGCCTGTGGATCTTCCCCCGAAGAAGGGAGAGGGATGGTCTGAGCACGGGTGGTGCACAGGGCAGCTGAGGAAGAGGCAGTGGCTCTTTGCCAGGCTCAGGGATGGACTGAGTACCACAGCAGGCAAAGCACTTTGTGTCTGAAGCTGTCTGGGTGCTTTGACCAGCCCTTGGAGCTGTTCAGCCCCACCAGGCCCCACCCATCAAGGTGTTGTCCCGTTTGACACAGCCTGTTCCAATCCAGAGAGGGCCCTGGCACGTTTCTTCGTTCATGCCACACCTTCACAACCACAGCAAAGCCGAGAGTAACCAGACCCTTATCAGAAATGATGACAGCTGTTAGAAGAGATGTCAATACTGTCAGTCACAACAGGAAACTTCAATAAACAACAGGAAGCCCACGCTCATGGGTGGACTTACAAAACACCTCACCCTCCTCTCCCCTTGCTCTTTCAGTGTTGCAGGGCTGGCAGACAGGGCTCTGACTCTCACCTCCACTGAGCAGGGCTGGGTTCAGCTCAGAGCTGCTCCAGCCCTCCAACAGAGGATCTGCTCTGCCCCAAGCCCCAGCTGACCCCTTCCTCCATCGAGCATCCCTGGCCTGCTGACCCAGGCTCAGAAGATGGCTGCTCCAATGCTGAGCTGGCTGGTGAATCGCTCCCTCCTCCTTCCCCTGGACTCCACTCAACTGCTCGGCACAAAAGCCTCCTGCCTGCAGCTGGTGGCCACGAGGAACGTGAACATCATCCTGCAGCACTACAACTTCTCGGGCAAGCTCACCAACCGGCACTCCGGCGACGAGGGCATGGGGCTGGTGCGCACGGCCTTCGCCATCATCAGCTGCCTCATCATCCTGGAGAACCTGCTGGTGCTGCTGGCCGTGCTGCGCTGCCTGCGGGGCCGGCGCTGGGTCTACTCCTGCATGGCCAGCATCACCCTCAGCGACCTGCTGGCGGGCATCGCCTACCTCTGCAACCTCCTCCTCTCGGGCAGCAAGACCTTCCAGCTGTCCCCGCAGCTCTGGTTCCTGCGGGAGGGCATCCTCTTCATCGCCTTGGCCGCCTCCACCTTCAGCCTGCTGGTGACGGCCGTGGAGCGCTACGGCGCCATGGTGAGGCCCATCGCGGAGAACGAGGCCAGCAAGACCCTGCGCCTGCGCGGCCTCATCGTGGCCTGCTGGCTGCTGGCCCTCGTCATCGGGCTGCTCCCGCTGCTGGGCTGGAACTGCCTCTGTGACTTCCAGGCCTGCTCCGTGCTCCTGCCTCTCTACTCCAAGAACTACATCCTCTTCTCCGTGGTTATGTTCAGCATCATCCTCCTGGGCATCATCACTTTCTACATCTCCATCTTCCACATGGTGCAGGCCAGCTCCAAGCAAAGCAGCTCCCGGCACGGCCGCAAGCGCTCCCTGCGCTTGCTGAAGACGGTGCTGATGATCCTGGGGGCCTTCATCCTCTGCTGGAGCCCCCTCTTTGTCCTGCTGCTCTTCGATGTGTTCTGTGACACCGGAGCCTGCAGCCACCTGCACAGCCTGGACTGGACCCTGGCTCTGGCCCTGCTCAACTCGGGGGTCAATCCCGTCATTTATTCCCTGCGGAGCGTGGAGGTTCGCCGTGCCGTGGGGAACCTGCTGTGCTGCTGCTGCCTCAGGGCCGGGCTCTGCAAGCCTGGCAGCTGCGTGGTCATCTCGGACATCAACTCTGGCTCCTCCACGGAGAGCTCCCTGCGCTACCGCGACAGCTTCCGCAGCTCCGCGGCGCGGAACGCTCGGCCCAGGGCGCCCCTCTCCAGCAACTCCAGCATGATGAGCAATCTGCCCAGTCTGTGAGGGGCCACGGGGAGAACCAGAGGTGCCAGGCAGCCCCCAGGAGCTCATGGTGCTGGTCCTGGCCTGGCAGCGCTGTGGCAAGGCTGACCAGTTGTGAACTGGGCCGAGCTCTGCAGTCCCATCAGACCGGGGTGGTGCCTCCGTGTGGGTGCAGCACAGGGACAGGAGTTGCTCCTAGGCTGGGAGTGAAGGACACAGGCACATTTTGGGTTTGGTGCTCTGCTGGGACAGCTGCAGTGCTCAGGTTCTGCGTATGAGCTTTGGGTGAGCAGAGGTGCTGTAGCTGCCCACCTGAGGGTGTTTTGCCCCCGAGCACACTGGCAAATAGGGTGGATTTCCCCAACCAGGTGGCCCTTCCAAGCCTTTGGAATACTTTTGGACCTTCTGTGATGACTTTTGGAACACTTTTGGACCCTCTGTGGTGAGCACAGCCACTGGGAAGGAATGCAAGCTTGATGTCCTGCCCAGCCCGAGGATGGCAGAGGGCTGCAGCCACAGCCCAGACCCTCCCTCAGGCGTGCAGAGGCTGGGCACTGAACCAGGGCAAATGCTGTGACCGTGCTCAGAGCTGCAGTGACAGGGCTGGCACTAGCACGGGCAGAAGGAGGTGCTCAGAGAGACTGGGGATTCTGAAGACACGCCCAGCTTGTGCCTCAGATCTCTGCACTTCTGTTCTCCCATGCAGGGAATAATCAGAGCAGCATCCAAATGCCTCCTCTCACTGTGCCAGAAGGGCACCGAAGCACTGGGGACTCATATAAATCCTGCTGACCCAGCCCCTCTGCAGGAGCTGAGCATGCAGCCCCTTTGTTTTGCAATAAATCAAGGTGATCAGAAAGCCTTGGGTTGATTTGCTTTGATTTTTTCCCTCTGGAGGCCAGGTACTTTCTAGGGGATGTTTTTGTAGACTGGGGACAGCCAGAGCTGCCCTCCTGTTCTCGGGACAGGGGGATCACTCTGCTCAGGGAGCAGCAAAAGCCTCCTGCCTGGTCCTGTTCATCCCATCCCGTCCCATGGATCCCATCTTATCCTGTCCCATGGATCCCATCCCATCCCATGCCATCCCATCGCATGGATCCCATCCCATGGATCCTGTCCCATCCTGTCCCATGGATCCCATCCCATGGATCCCATCCTATGGATCCCATCCCATGGATCCCATCCCATCCCATGCCATCCTATGGATCCCATGCCATGCCATGCCATCCCCTGGATCCTGTCCCATCCCATCCCATGGATCCTGTCCTATCCTATCCCATGGATCCCATCCCATGGATCCCATCCCGTCCCATCTCATCCCATCCCATCCCATGGATCCCGTTATCCCATCCCATCCCATGGATCCCGTTATCCCATCCCATCCCGTCCCATCCCATCCCATCCCATGGATCCCATCCCATGGATCCCATTATCCCATCCCATCCCATCCCATGGATCCCATCCTATGGATCCCATCCCATGGATCCCATCCCATGGATCCTATCCCATCCCATCCCATGGATCCCATTATCACATCCTGTCCCATGGATCCCATTATACCACCCCATCCCATCCCATGGATCCCATTATCCCACCCCATCCCATCCCATGGATCCCATCCCATGGATCCCATCCCATGGATCCCATCCCGTTATCCCGTTATTCCATTATCCCGTCCCATCCGCTGGGGGGCGCTCGGGAGCGCCAGCCCGCGCAGAGGGCGCCCCCTGCAGGCCAAGGCGGGGCGGTACCGCGGCCATCACTCTCTGCCTCGACTACAATTCCCAGCGGCCCTGGCGGCGGCGGCCATTGAACTACGGGTCCCGGCGTGGGGCGCGCCGTGCGTGCCGAGCAGGCCGCGGTGCGGGCCGGGGCCGCGGCGATGCTGGAGGAGGCGGGCGAGGTGCTGGAGTCGGTGCTCAAGGCTTCGTGCCTCCCGCTCAGCGTCCTGCTCTTCGTGCCCGCCGTGCTGCTGCTCCTGGGGCCGCCGCCCGCCGCCGAGGCGGCGCACGAGTTCACGGTGTACCGCATGCAGCAGTACGAGCTGGGCGGGCAGCCCTACGGTGAGGGACGGCGCGGCCCGGCCGGGCCCGGCGCCGGCGGCAGCGGCTGCCTCGGGCGTGCTGCGGCCGTGGGACGGGAGCCCCGAGGCCGGGGGCAGCCCCGGGGGGTGGGCCGGGGGGCAGCCCCGGGGCGTGGGCCGGGGGGCTCGGGAGGCGGCAGCAGCCGGGCCCGGGCGCAGGGAGGCCGCAGGAGGGTCCCGCCCGCTGGGTTTCGCTGCCCGGGCTCGGCACAGCAGCAGAGGGGCTGGGAGCTCCGTCCTGGTGACCCGGAGCTAGCCAAGGGGCCCCGTGTGTGCGCTGAGGGCTCTGTGTTTTGGGGGTCCCTCCTGCATTCTGGTAAATCGGTTGTGAGCTCAGTTTTGTCTTTTTGCCTTTGACTCCTTTATTGATTCCTCTTCGCTCTTCATCCTCTTCATCCTCAGCTCTGTGTTGCTCCAGTGGCTCCATTTCAGAGCCTGTCCTCCCCATGTGTTACAGCTGACCTTTACTTCCTCCGTTCTCTCCCTTGCAGCCTGCTGATTGTGCAACACCTTTCTTTGGGTCAGACACACCCTGTTCTGCGAGTCCTTGAGGTGCTGCAGCCCTCAGCCTCCTCCCCTGTGTGCCCACAAACCCAGGGTCAAGGCTTGTTTCTGGGTCTTCTGTCGAGATTTTATTCCAGGCCAGGGCATGTGCTGTGTCTGTGAGTGACTCTTCCTATGGACTTAGGAATGAACAGCCTCATGTTTAATTTGTGCTGTTCATGAGACACCAGCTCTCATTCTTTCAGATCTTAATAAGTTCAAATATATAAGTTATGAAATGCAGCTGTGCCCATGTACTTCTTAAACACTTCAGGTTTCTGCTGGCTTCTAAATAAATGAAATTATTTCTGGGTTCTTCCATCACAGTTTCTCAGAACGTGTCCACATCTTGAGGGCTCTATTGCTGACAGCCTCAGGAGCTCCCAGGCAGGCCCTGCATGGGGGTAGGACTCTCTGTCTTTCCTCCCTCCCTTCCTTGGGAGCTTTTTGTTGACAGGCTTAGCAGGGATGTGATTTGACTTTGCTTGTCCAAGTGTCCCCTCTACCCAAGTGCTCACAATTTTGTGACCTCTTGAAATCCAGGTGTTATTTTTTTTAAGATGCTTCCAATTAACTTTTTCTGCTGTTCTTTTCCTGGAGCCTTTTAGCTTGGTGGGCTGTGTGTCTTCTTTGTTCCTTCCTGCTCCCTTTGGGTAGCTGCTGCTCCTGTTCCTTGTGTGTTCTGAGATGTCCGTCAGGATAAAAACTGTATTTCAGAGCAGTCTTAGTTGGAAGGGACCCACAAGAAGCACCGAGTCCAACTCTCAAAGGGAATGAACAAACCCATAACCTTGGTGTTATTAGCACCAAGCTCTGACCAACTGAGCTGATTTGTGGTTTTAGATTCTTATATCCTTTTCCAAAAATACCAAGTAACAGGTTGCTGTTCAGCCTCTTCTTGCAGAGGGAAGATTTTTTTTTTGCCAGCATCACTTATAAAGCAATTTAAGAACAAGCTTGGACTTCCTATAATACTGATAGAATGAGAATTCTTTAGTTTGCAAATGAGTGATTATTAACCAGCTCTCTAGAGAAACTGCAGCAAATCAGCCTGTCAGAAAAATACTGTTGTGTCTGCTCTGCTTAGATGTCAGAGAGAGCAGAACTTCAGGTGCACACATTGCTGTGTTTACACATCATTCCTTTGGAAATGGTGGGGGATTATCTCATTTTGAGTTGTTTTTCTCTGGTTGGAGTGGGGGTGCTGTTAATGTTTGTTTGTTTAGTGTCAGAGGTCTGTGGGGAGAATTCACATTGTGCCTGGCCTCTGTTTCTGGGGGTGTGGCCCTCACTGATAGTGTGCAGGGGAAATGCTCAGTTTAGGAAATGCAGATTTTTCTTGTTTAGGTGTTTCTGTGACCTTTGACAAGACCAAGCTAATGTTAGAGTTAAGTTAAGCCAGGTTTAAATCTAGCTCTTAGCAATGCTCCTGTTTGACAGAGGCCACCTTGTCTGTCCCTGTGTGGGGACCCAGAAGGATGAGCTCTCCAGTGGAGGTGCCAGAGTTATAGAAGAAGAAATTGAATTATAAACTGTAAGGTGGATTTGTAAGCTCCTCTCTATTTGCACAAGATCTCCTTTTGACCCTCCCTTGCCAGGAGCTTCTGGCAAGCCTGCTGTGCTCCCAGGGGATTGCATTTCCACGTGGGGGATTTGATCTGCTGGAACTGAGAGAAGGAGAGGGCGATCCCTCAGGAGCAGCCTGCTCCTCTGGAACTCTGCCAGCTACAGAAGCTTCCTTGGGGTGACATGGGGCACCGTGGTGTCCTTGAGGTGACATGGGGCAAATTGGTGTCCTTTCATCAGGGGCTTCTGCACAGCTTGATCCTCCAGCTGGGAGAGGCTCTGGAGAGGCCAGGCTGTGTCCAGGTGTGTTGGTAATTAGGTGCAGGTGAGCAGACAGGTAGCCTGGGTGTTGTGTTGAGGATGTAGGCTGGCAGGTGAGGCTGTGGGGTGTGGAACAAGGGGGAAGGTGGAAGGTGAGGCTGTGGGGTGTGGAACAAGGGGGGTCTGGCAGGATGTGGCTGCACAGGAAAACCCACCGACCTCTGCTCCTTCTCGGACGAGGACAAAGAGGCGAACTCTGCTTTCTGCACCTTCTGGCCACTCTGCAGCCCATCAGACTGTCCCCAGGAGTGTTCTGAGCAGGAGGCAGGCTGGAACCAGGGGAGTAGGGTGCAGTGCCTTAGCAGCCCTCTTGCTTTCCCTCTGCAGGCACCAGGAGCGCCGTGCTGAACACGGAGGCGCGCACCGTGGAAGCGGACGTGCTGAGCCGCCGCTGTGTCATGATGAGGCTGGTGGACTTCTCCTACGAGCAGTACCAGAAGGCTCTGCGCCAGTCAGCCGGGGCTGTGGTGATCATCCTGCCACGATCCATCTCCTCTGTCCCCCAGGATGTCGTGCGGGTAAACAGAAAAGTTTTCTTTCCCTTCCCGTGGGAGGCGTATTGGAGAAAAGCTTGGTTGCAGCAGGGCTGGAAGATTCTGTTGTAACACACAACAAATCGTATTCTAATTTTAAAATTTCTCTCTCTGCTTTGGTTGTTGAGTTTTTTCTTGACACCTCTCGTGTTTAGCAGATGCTAAGTTTGTGTCTCACTTAAATCTTCAGCAATTCATGGAGATAGAGCCAGAAATGCTTGCTATGGAAACCATTGTGCCAGTCTACTTTGCTGTGGAAGATGAGGAGCTGCTGTCTATCTATGAACAAACACGGGCTGCTTCTGCATCACAGGGTTCTGCCTCAGCTGCAGAAGGTGAGTTCTAACGAGAAGGAAAAAGTTTTGAGGCAGACGGGCCTGTTCCCACCTCTGGGAGGAGTCTGCTGTGTCATCTGCACCATGAACAAGTGTTCTGTCACCTTTGTGTTTATTCTGTCTTTGTCAAAGTGTTTAGAGATTCAGTGGAAGAAAAGCACAGTGTAAGAAAGCATTACTTGACTATATTTGGACATACAGTTGCAGGAAGTTCTCAGGTTCACACTGTTTCAAGTAAGGTAGAAATCAAAACTAGGTTAAATCAACATTGAAAATGTTAAGTGATGATGGTGTGTTGGTAGAAGCTGAAGCTTTTTGTCTGGCCACAAGTCAGTTTGATGCTTCCATGTAAATAATATGACTGTCTTATTGACCTGCTGCTTATGGCTAATTTTAGTACTGCTGGGGAAAAGTTTTTGACCAGCCAAAATACTGGGATTTTAGGACAGAATGAAGAAGTACCAAGATTCTGTGTCATTGCATAAACACCAGTGACAAGTGAGAGGGCTTAAATGGTTTAAAGCTGATCTCTCCAAAGCTCAGTTAGCAGGAGAAAGGAAGGGGTGAATCTTCCCCAGATGTACATTGTGGGGTTTTTTTGGTGTTTTTGTTTCAGTTCTGCTGCACACAGCAACTGCCAATGGCTTCCAGATGGTGACCAGCGGGGCTCAGAGCAAAGCTATCAATGACTGGCTCATCCCCAGTGTGGAGGTGAGTTGTGTATGGATTCAAACTGGCAACATTGATGAGGTGACTTCTTTTATTGGGACTTTATCAGAGATTTGGTCTGACAGGGCAAGTCAGGGGAGTCTCAGCCATGTATCTGAAGCCCTCACAACTGAGGCCACAGCAGGCTCAGCAGGAATGCAGAAGTCAGGCTGTCCTTGTACAGGCACACAAGAGGTGATGGGGAGTGACACTGCTCTCTTTCCTCTTCAGGGAAGGCTGACAGGGCTGGGTGGAGAAGACCTGCCCACTGTTGTGATAGTTGCCCACTATGATTCCTTTGGAGTGGCTCCAGTGAGTATTCTTTTTCCTGCAGCTCTCTGTTCCAGTCCTTTTTCCCTGTGCCCATATGTTACAAGGAGAGCACAGTGCTGTGCTGTCCTGCAGCTGTTCTGGTAGCTGAGAGTCAGTGTAGGTTTGTCACCTTGTGTCTGTCCCCCCTCATGCTGCAGTGGCTGTCCCATGGGGCTGACTCCAATGGCAGTGGAATCTCAGTGCTGCTGGAACTGGCCAGGCTGTTCTCTCGGCTCTACACATACAGAAGGACCCATGCTGGGTGAGGAACTGCTCTGTTTGGGGTCAGATGTGTGTAGCTGACGTGGAGGGGATGATGTGGGAAGCACATTCCATCCTCAAGCACTGGGAGCTCCCCACTTTTAATTTGTCCTGCCATTACCTGAGTATGTGGCATGTGGGAAGTGTTCATGGACAGGTTGCCTTGGATGTCAGGTGCAAGTGGTTGTGATTTCACCACACCTCCAAGCTGAGTGCAGGAATTCTTGCTAACCCTTTTCTGGCTTCTTTGATGTGCAGGTATAACTTGCTGTTCTTTGCATCTGGAGGTGGCAAGTTTAATTATCAAGGAACTAAGCGGTGGCTGGAGGATAATTTGGACCACACTGGTGAGTAAAGGGTTGGTTGTCTTAAATGTCTATAACTAATTGTCAGCTCTCCTGTGAGAATCTTCTTGTGTGAGCCTTGCTTTTTTAGGGGGTGGAAATCCCAGCACAAGACATAGCAACAAAGGTTTGGATTTTTCTGTTTCAGACTCCAGCCTGCTGCAGGACAATGTAGCATTTGTTCTCTGCCTTGACACTCTGGGCAGAGGCAACAGCCTTCATCTTCATGTCTCAAAGCCTCCCAAGGAGGGCACCTTGCAGCATGCATTTCTGAGAGAACTGGAGATGGTAAGGAAAAGCATTTTAAGTTCATGGGAACTTGGGACTTACTATACAGCTCTCCATGATGTGAAGAAAGGGTGTGCTATTGAAATAATTCATGTATTGTTTCGAATCACTTGAAGTGCAGAGAAATCCTCATGCCAACAGTCCCAGATGAAGCAGACTAGATCTGCAAACCCTGTACAGATGTTAAAACAGCTCTTTTTGACCTGAAAATCAGCTTTTATAATGTCAATACCTGCACCTTACGTTCTGGAACACCCAGAAGTGGGTGTAGGCAGACAGGGCAGTGCAGGGTGACACTCTGCAGCGGGCAGCACCCCTGAATGACTTGCCCTTGCCCTCAGGTTGTTGCCAGCCAGTTCCCAGAGGTGAAGTTTTCCATGGTGCACAAGAAGATCAACCTGGCAGAGGACATGCTGGCGTGGGAGCACGAGCGGTTCGCCATCCGGCGCCTGCCGGCGTTCACCATCTCGCACCTGGAGAGCCACCGGGACAGCCTCCGCAGCAGCATCATGGACAGGAGGTGAGGGGCCCTGGGCAGGCAGGGCTGGCCTTGAAATCCAGCCCACAAACCCACACGGGCCTCACAAGCCTTGTGCTCTTCTGATGGTCAGGGCACGGGTGACAAGCGTTGGGAGTTGGGCTCTAGGTTCAGGCTCAGGGAAAAGGTTGTTTCTGCAGGAAGCTGATACCACTGGCAAGTCCATGATCTCCTCTTCTGCTTTAGGGCACGAATAGACACTAAAGCACTGACCAGGAATACTCAGATCATTGCTGAGGCTTTGACGAGGGTCATCTACAATCTAACAGAAAAGGTAAGAGGTGCCCACTGTGCAGTCCTGGCCAGACTTGTCCTGCCCAGCCAAGCTCAAAAATAACCTGTTTTTGTTTGTTTGTTTGTTTGTTTTTCCATTTTCCTTTGCAGGGAGCACCTGCAGATATGCAGATCTTCACAGATCAGATGGTAAGAGCAGTGCATTTTTTTTGTAACCTGTGGAACCTAGAGTCTGGGAGAGAGCTCCAGTGTGTGGTTGACTCCCTTTCTCTGGTGGTATTTTTCTGCAGCAAATCCAGCAGGAGCAACTGGAGTCAGTGATGGACTGGCTGAGCAGTCAGCCCAGAGCTGCCCAGCTGATTGATAAAGACAGCACCTTCCTCAACACCTTAGAATATTATATGGGACGCTACCTGAAGGATGTCAAGCAGCATCATGTGAAGGCAGACAAACGGTAAGAAAAGACATGAAAGAACCAGACAGGGCATCCAAACTGGCGTCCTCCTGGTCAGAATTCTGTCTCACAGCTGCAGCTTTCCTGGTTTCTTGACATGCAGCTTTGTTCTTTTCTGCTCTCCCATCAGTTTTGGTTCATGCTTGGTGTTCTCCCAAAGAAAGCTGCTCATGATTCCCCACAGCCGAGAAACAAGGCCCAGCAGCTCCCTCTGTCTGAAAAGCTTGTTTTTAAACTGTTTTGGTTCCACTGTTCCCACTCTGAGAGCAGGAGAAGACTAAGTTTTGGTTAATTATGAAAAGGCAGCTTCCATCCTGTTGAACCTGCTCGGGCTAAAGCTGTTTTAGTGAATAGAGGGAGGAATCTTTCATGTTCAGCCTCTTTGGAGACAGCTGAACGCCAGCATGAGTTCTGAATTGTGTCCTTGGGCTTCTGATAGTAGGAAAAGAACATCCTGATGACTAAAATCAGCTCAAAACCAGTGTGGGAGGTGGTCAGGCTTGCCTGGTTGGGTGAACTTGGGAACAGCTCTGGGCTGTCCTTGACTGCAGGGTCAAGAAGTGCAGCAGAATC
Organism: Chloebia gouldiae; assembly: GCA_003676055.1. NCBI lineage: Eukaryota > Metazoa > Chordata > Aves > Passeriformes > Passeridae > Chloebia > Chloebia gouldiae. The sequence continues at coordinate 40,193 of QUSF01000270.1, forward strand.
TGAAAAACTTCTCCTTTGCACAGGGACCCCGAGTTTGTTTTCTATGACCAGCTGAAGCAGGTGATGAATGCATACAGGTATGGAATTCCCTTGGGCATGCTGGGCTGTTATCTCACCCTCTGGCAGGAACTGTTGCAGCAATTTCATGTGCACTTTTCCTTATTCCAGGGTCAAGCCAGCAATCTTTGACCTGCTCCTGGCTGTCTGTATTGCAGCCTACCTTGGTGTTGCCTATGTTGCAGTGCAGGTAAGAGACACAGATGTATTATTTTCCTTCTAAAACAAGTTAGATACAGAAATTCACCTAGTGCCAGCACTAAAGCTGGAATAATAATGCCACTTATCTGTGCTGTAGGCAGTCTCTTGCCATTCTAATGCAAACCTGTTTTTAAGAGCTGTTTCTTGTATTCAAGGACATACATAATTCACTTTCTAACCTATTTTGGCTCCAAACTGAAACTTTACAACAAATTTTATTTACCTTGGTAACTTAAAAGTTTGTAGTTTCTGCTATTAGGAAATAATCTGAACTTGGGATGCAGTTTAGAAATGCATCTTCAGAGTTTTGCTTTCTTTTTTTCAATGAAACCAGAAATAATCCTGTGTCCATACCTCTGGAAATGTGATACTCCATGCCTTGGCCAGCCAAATTAAATGTAATGTTTTTATGTCAGTGTTAACCAAGACAGTGTGAGCAAGGCTTTGTTCCTGCCTGGGTTCATGAAGGACATGAATGAAAGGGAAGCTTTTTAGGTCACTAAATTTTAATCACTTTTTGTCTGTTACTTATTTAGGGAAACTACAAGCATTTAAAATGTGTAAGGATATAAACAAGAGGGAAAACATACTTTGATCTCTATTAGCAATCTTCATTAGTTCTGTTACTTGAATTTGAAATTACTTGAAGCCTGGATCTTGTTACATCTGTCAAATATCAAATCAAAATACAATCAACCCCAGCAAAATCAAAAGAGGAATTAAGTGAATTTCTAAGTCACTGGGGAAATGGTGAAAGAGAGGATCCAGTTAAAGAATTGTGAATTGCTGGGAAACTCTGTGTTTGCCTGGTTCATTTTTACCTTCCTGAAACTGCTGGCAGCAGTGTTTCTATAGAGACCAGGAACCTGCATGTGTTGAAATCTGAAGCTTTCTCCTCACCTTCAGAAGGAACAGAATTGCATTAAAAATAAAAATTAAAAAAGTCTTTAACACATCTTTACAATGAGGTGATACAGACCTGCACAAACACTAATGTAAGCCATCATTTTCTGTATAACTTGGCTTCCTTGTCGTAATTCCTGATCCATCAAGTCCCACTCCATCTTCAGGATGAGTGGTTGATGCAAACAAGGCACTGCATTTACACACTGGTATTGTTCTGAGCCTTCTACTAAGCTGTGTGTTTAGAACTGTCATGGTTACTTTTTTTCCCCCTTCTGTTTCCAGCACTTTGGTCTCCTTTACAAGTTGATACAGAGATTATCCCTTAAAACCAAGCAGCAGTGAAGCACCAAGTCCCCCCACCCAGCAGCACTGAGCCATCGGTGAGCCCATTGGGAACCTTCTGCCTTCCACTGAACCCTGCTGTTCCTTTTCCTTTGTCTCCTCTTTGCTGCTGTATAGAGGGGAGGAAGGCATAAAGAAAATGAAATTTTAACTCACCTTCTTCCCCGACTTGCACCATGTCTGATTTTTCCTTTGCATTTTGGTGACTTCAGCAATTCCTGCAGTCTGATTTTGGGCAGCTTCTCTGAGTGTCACACAAAGTCCAGCACCTTCATGGACACTGTCACACAGCCAGCCTGGAAATTGAAACTACAGCCTCACGTGGTATCTCTGCCCAGCAAACAAGGACTTGGAGCAGTTGTTTAAAAGAAAAAAAAAAAAAAACCAAAATGTGCACATGCAAATTAAAGAGAATGCAATTAGCATGTTTCCTTATGGCACCTCTTCCTTGAGTTCACTGCCTGGCTTTAGGGAGTTGTGCTGAGCAAGCAGTGTCTGCAGCAAGCACCTTCTTGCATTTTGTTCAAACTCACCCCCTCTTAGGAAGTGCACTGGGAGTGATTTTGACTGTTATTACCAGGATGAGGAAAGATTAAGATGGGTTTCTTGCCAGGGACAGGTTCTATCCTGTCTCTCTTGGAGGATGCACTTTGCTGTGTGCTTGATTTCTCTGGAGGTTTTTGGGCTTTGAACAGTTCACAGCTGCCACCACTCTGTGCTAAACTCTTGCTTGATTTCTGAGGGGTGTTCCATAGTCCAGCAGCTGCAGGATCATGTTCTGTCCTGTTCCATGTACTTACACAAGCTGGTTTGTTGATACCAAGAGCAAGAGCAGCTCAGACCTGGAAAATTTATTGAAATACTACAAGCCCTAGGCTAGTTGTAGGTCTAGGAGATAGCCCTGAGCACTGTCCTGCCACCCAGCAAGTTTTGAGTCCTCTTCTTTAACCTCTTCTGTGTACATGAGGTCTCTTCACATGCCACATTGACACTTTCTTTTTTAAATTTAAGCTATTACTTGTAATTTAAGCAGCATATCTCACAGAGGCTGAAAAGCTATTTTTGAATTGAGGTGGATCTTTTTTCTTGTGTATGCAAGGAAAATTCCAGCTGTGGATTCCTGTCTGCACACACCTGCTGTGCACGTGCTTGTTAGAAAAGGGGTTGTTGTGGCCAGTCACTGTCCTTTGGATGGGCACCAAAGCACTGATTTCCATCCTCCTGTGTTTATTTTACTGTAATCTCCTTCTTGGAGTACCCTCATCCCATGATGTGTCCTTTCTGCTACTTTATAGCAACCTGTTCTTTAAAGGAAAGCCTGCTGGTGTCAGTGGCTCACCATGGTGCCAGCATGGTGCCAAGCACTCCAGAACTATCAGCCACACTGGGAAATTTGCCTTTTCCTCATCTTTTGAGTGCTCATTTGAAATGTGTCTCTCTGCATGCATGAAGTACTTGTGGCACTCCTCTGCCAAATGAATTTATAATGACTTCAGAAGTTGCTGGAGTGGCTGAAAGGCAAACTTTGACTGTTTTCCACGGGTTTTTATCTCTGCCCATAGAGACTGCATCTGCTGTGCCCTGGGGAGCTGCATGCCCTGGGGTGGGTAGGTTTAGAACATTCATGGTACAGTGGCTCTCTGCAGAACTTTATAGGCTCTGAATATCTGAGTGCAGTTTGAGTCCTCCAGCTGCAGCATCCATTTCTGGTGTGTTACAGTTAAGGAGGTGGTGTTCTCTCCAGTCTTAATGATTGCTTTGCTGAGAAAAATAGAAAAATAATATTAGCAATGCTGCTGCAGCTTGTGTGTAAAATTTGCCAGTAGTGGGCAAGAGCGAACAGAACAGACCTGGAGCTTGTTCCTTGCTGTGGAAACTGTCAGTCTTCCAGATGAGAAGCTCAAAGTTCAGAGTCAAAAACTTCCACCCAGTCTGTTTGCAGAGGCTGTAGCACAAAGAAAACACCTTAGCTCTGTGTGGTCTCAGCAGTGAACTGTTAACACTCCTGCTGCAGGGCCAGAACCCAGTGGAAACAACCTAAAAAAAAGATGGATAAGATTAATGAGGAGAGTTCATAAACCTGAGGGGCAGTTGGGATGGTACATTGCTCTCTCCCACACAATGTTAGTTTGTCCTGTAATCCTTTTGTGTCTCTCTGGCTGCCATAAAAAGTAATTTTTACAACAGATAAAAGAGTTTTTGCTTTTGATCAAAGTGCACGTGCACTGAAACATAAATGCTCAAATCTGAGATAGTCAAATCCCAACTTCCTCATAGCTGGAACAAAGTGCCCATCCTGGGATTGAATTTAGTTCCCACATTGTTGTTTCCTTGGGTAAGTCAACAGAGAAGCTTGCAAAGAGCCCCTGGAGCTGATCTGCACTGCAGCATAACTGATCAATTCAGTCACACACAAAAGCAGAAATCCAGCAGGTGTTGTGATAAAATAAAGGTTCTCCACAATGTTGCAGAAGAGCTCTGTATAGCTGATTCTTGTTGCCCTTATTTTTATCTATCCTCTTTTTTTTGAGGAGTTTGCCTAGCCTGTAGGGAAGAGCATGGAAAGCATTATATCCACATACACACAAGTGGCTAGCAGTTGATACTCCTAGCCAGAAATCCATTTTCTTTGCTATTTACCTGACTTCACCTGTTGTGCTGGTGCTGTCAAGAGTCTGCAGCTCACCAAAAAATGGTTTTCCAGCAGGGTTTAACTGAAGCTGTTAATTCCTTCTGTCCACTTCCACCTGTGTGGGCACTGTTGGGAATTGTTTGGGAGTAATTTGGATTATTGTAGTTCATCTCCCAAATGAGAGGGGTTGGTTTATTGTTGGGAGAGAAGTAATGCTGTGCAATACGAACTCCATTCTTCTACTCAGTGCAAAGAAAATCCTGGAAGCCAGAGTGGAATTAGGTCTCCCACTATCTGTGGCTGAAAGTCACCACAGTCTATTTAGACATTCAAAACCACAGCTATACCCAAAATTGCTGTGGGGTTTGGTTTTGAGGGTGTTTTATTTGTTTTAAATCTCATGCTCTTACACTGTTCATGGCCCAAGCCCAAATCCCAGGCTGCTCCTGCACCCCGTGTTTAAGCTGGGTTTTACATTTCATTTGGTCTTGACTCACCAATCTGAAATGCTGGGGCTGCTCCTGGATGTCTCAGAAAATTGGGCCTCTGGGTACTTGAGTGTGGACTCCTGCTTGCTCACTTTAATCTGTTTAGTTTCCATTTGTAGTTACTGCATAGCAACTCCAAGGTTATAATCTGGAATATTTGCAGCTCAGGAAAATGATTTGATTTATCTAGCAATGTTAACTCAATTATTTATCTCTTGTGTGCCCTGAAGAACAAATGTATATTGAGGTGAATATTTAAAAGCTAATAGAAAATTCAATGCAGTTGATTTACATATTTTAGGACTGTAAATGTAATAATATTTAAGTATTTTTTTTTAATTTGTTTGTCCCTTTTTCCCTTGGAAAATAAACCAAGTGAATAGGCTTGATGGATAGATTTGTCAGAGAAGTATTTGCTCACAAAAATGGAATTTCCTTGCATTATTTGGAGGAATAGATGCCTCTACAAAATGGGAGAAAATCTATGTATTTAAAAGCTTCATCCTGTCTAGTCAAAATAGTATGACAGAAAACATTTACACACTCCAAGCATGATTCCAGCACCTTGAGGTGAGCAAATTCCTGTTTATTCCGAAGATTTGTCCTCATGTGAAGCAATTAAAGATTCTATGCAAAACAGCTTTGGTACTGTGAAAAACTGGTTACCTCAGCAGCCAGCACTGCGTGCTCATGGAGATTGTTGTGCCTCTGTCCTTACCCAGTGCCTGTTTGAACACTAAACGATTTATTCCAATTACAAGCATTGCAAGAGATCTGTTCCCTGAGCATGAGTTTGTCAGAGTCGTGGTCAGCGGTGTGGAGTGGCAGGAGGGGAGAGCTGGATGTGCACTCCCCCTGATGCTGAGTGTCCCAGGGGTTCTCCTTGTGAAACCCTTCCAGAACCAGCGGCGTGTGGGGCTGGGCGGTGTCCCCGGGGTGACACGGGGCTGTGAGCAGATCCCAAAGCGACAGGAGCATCTCCCGGTGCCAGCCCCGCTGTCCTGCCCGCCCTGGGGACCATTCCGGAGGGTGTGTCCCACCTCTAGAAATGTATCATCGTTGTTCTCTCTACACTGGTGTCTCCTCTGCTTGTCACAGTGCATTTCAGGAGCTGGGCTGCCCAAAATCACAGCCCTCGGGCACAGGCGGGGCACGGCCAGAACGGCGGCCCCGGGATGCCCCATCCCTGGGTCGGTGAAGCCTCGGAATCCCCGTTCTGTCCTTTCCAGGGCTTCTCTTCCTTCTCCGCTCCCCTGCCGCAGCAGGGACACGTGGCTGCCGTCCGCGGGTCCCTGAGGCTGCTGCTGGGGATGCCGAGGTGCCAGGAGGATGCTGAGGTTCTGGCTCCTCAGACCAGGCTGTTCAAAGTGGTGACACGTCTTTCTAGAAAAGAAAGATACCTTCTAAGTCAGAGAAAAGGTTGAAAACAAAGGAAGGTGACAGAAGAGCTGCTGGGACAAAGCAGTGAAGAGGAGGGTGTATTCCAGCGATGGAGAGCAAAGAGCTGCTCCAGAAGTGTATCGTCATTGTTCTCTCTACACAGGTGTCCCCTCTACCTCCTCTGCTTGTACCAGTGCATTTTTGGAGCTGGGATGCTCATTGTCCCATCACAGCCCTCTGGCAGACAGAGCAAAACCCTACAGGCTGAGGGCAGCTCATTGCAGGGCTGGGTTTAACACAGGCTCTGTCGTGTCATTATCACAGAATCACAGATTAACTAGGCTGGAAAAGACCTTTGAGATCACTGAGTCCAAGCTATAATCATGTCAGTGCCCTGCTTTGAAGGGAAGGTCACTGTGGGCAGCAGGGAGTTCTTTGCTGACAGGAAGGGTGGTGTGAAAGCAGAGAGGAAGAAGGTCCAGCTGCTTTCCCTGGATGGAGGCTGGGGCTGTGGCAGCCACCCCACTCCAGCCTAGCCTGGCTCTTGGTGCAGGGAGACCTCTGCTTGCCACGCTGAGGGACTGGCAGTTTGTACAGCCTGCAAGGGGCTGTGGGACTCGTGAAAGGCAATTAAAGGTTTTTATTCTGAGATGATGTTTCTGTGGTAGCAATGACTAGTTCTTGATAGGAGTGCTGAAGTGCTGTTACTGACTTGCATTTGGTTGACCATCTTTGAGTCAGATGGTTTGTACTCATGCTAGCATCCTCTCTGTTTCCTCCACGTGCCATTCTGTTTTTTTTCAGTGGAGGTATTATTCTACTTCAGCAACTGGTTTATCTGTAGAGATTAAAAGGATTATTAAAAGGAGAGGCAGACAAACAACTCTTAGTTCCAGGCACCCTTCTCTGTAGGTTGCTGTTGTTGTTTCCCTTTTAGGAGAGTGCTCTGTGGTGGTTTTTTCTCATGGTGTGTTCCCAAGTACTCCTGCTCTAGAGAAGCAGTCAGGCAGCAGTCTACTCCAGGTCATGGGAAGGGCACACTAGAATATGAATCATTCAAAGGAACTGGTAATTAGGAGGCCTGTTAAATAGAGGGGAAGTTAAAGAATATCCCTTTCCCTGTGGCAGAGAAAAATGACAAACTATGGAAAGACTGGAGAGAGGATATTTTATGCTCGAGCTCTAAATGGATCCCACTCTGCAATCAGCTGCAGCAAGCACAGCCTTCCTTAGCAAGGCTTTTCCAGACCTTACAACAGCTTGCGTCTTCCATCTATTTTTGGTTTTTCTCTTGCCCTGGTTTCCATAGTATCTGAATGCTTCATGCTCTTAAATATATCTGACACTTACAGCACCTTGGTGAAGTAGGAGGTACAAAGGGCCTTGCTCTTTGGAGCTGCTGGAGCTGGAACAGCCCGGGGATGTGTGGAAGATGTGGCGTGGAGTCCTGAGTGGAAAATGTGCTTTTCTAGAGGCTGGGTTTGTCACTGCTGGGTTAGGGATAGCAGGAGAAAAGAAATCCTCATAAAACTTCTGAAAAAAATATTTGAAGGGCTCAGTGGTGTAGCTCCTGGGAGCAGGGGTGGAGATTAGTGGATCTGGTGATTGCCACATTCTCCTCTAATCCTCTCTGCTTTATTCAGGTGCCACATTTCTTTCTCTCAAGTAATGAGAACATGAGGACAACTAGGTTGTGTCCTGAAGCCAGGTTGCTCATGTTATGGGCTTATTCCTGTGGAATATTTTTAATATAATACCGTAATACAGTGTAATGGTGAGTAATGGGAAGATAAAGAATTCACCAAAAAGAAAGAGATGAGTGAGAAACAGATGCTGTAGGGATGACCTCAAGATTCTAGGAATGCTCAGTTCTTTTATTTTTAAGGGGTACCCAGATGAAAGCATGTGACAGAAACGACCATCTCTGTGCTCCAGGAGTGTTTGGGGAGCAGGGGGAGAAGCCAGATCAAATCAGCAGAGCTTAATATCTTTGCTGATTAAAACCAGGTCCAAACTGAACTCATCATCTCAACTGAATATTGCATGATTGTAGAGCTGAGGAGCTGCCTCTCATTATCTGGGAAAGGACAGCCCTGTGCCATTGTTTCCTGCCCAACTTGCTTTCAAGCATTGGAAGAAACAGTTTGCACACAACCCAAACTTCTTCCACAAGGTGGTGTGGTTTTGTTTGTTTATTTGGGTTTAGTTTTGTTTTTGAAATCAATCCTCATAGAACAGAGGATCACAGAGATATCTGGAATCTGTGATGGTCACTTTCAATTCACCCACTGTGACAACTTGGGTCAGAAAATCCACAAGCCTCAAAACTTAGTTAATTTTTGTGTTCTTGCAAAGTTAAAATGTTAAAACTCCCTAACTCTGAATTGATTGGTGAAACAGATATTCAGTGAAAGCTAAACAGCAAGGTCTTGTGAACAAGAGAGGATAAAAGCTGATGGCAAGTTATATCCTTTTACACAGGATATTTTTCTCTTAGGCTGGCAGTCTGGCTGCAGAATCTTTTACACCAGACAAGAAGCAATCACATTAGAGGAATTACTTTATCTACATGAGATACTGTCTTACTGCTTGGATATTTTCTGCCAGGACTGTCTTACCTAGTCCTTTGGTTCTTCTGCCTGGGGAACAAATAGGTAAGGCAAGGCAGACTGTTTTAAAGCACCCCTTTTTCCCCTCCTTTTTTTTTTTTTCTTTCTCGGCTGTGGTGAGGATTTTCTGCCTTAAATGGTGTCTCCTAGGTGATGTGGAAATTCAGAGCTCCAGCTTGTATTTTCTCCATTCCTCATTGCATTTAGGAGCTGGAAGGACTGGGCAGGCACTCCTAAGGCAAAATGTACCTGGCTGTTCCTGCACCTTTTCTTTGAGCCCTTCTCAGATTTGGGCCACTGGACTGGACCTTTTCACCTTTCATCTTAAGCTGCCCCACCTAATACAAATACACATATGCCACAAGAAACCAGGCAAGTCTAGATGTGTGTAAGGAAAATATCTGATGTGTTTTTCAATAGCAAATATCTCTGCAAAAGAGAAACTTGTTGGGTATACAACGTGGTTTTCTTCTAACAGTTCTTTTTTTGAAGCAGCATCTCAGGTTTGGGCAGAATCTGTTCCCTCAGCCCCTGGGAATTGTGCATCTGAGCTCTGCTGTGCTCCTTCTAGCACTCTTGTGTAGACTCCTCCATGACAGATGCAACATGTTTCTTCTTCCTCTGCACAGGTGACCTCTCATTTCCCTTTGTCTTAGTGCTAAGATTTCTTTTATCTTGCACTTAATCCTGTTACTCTGGTATATAATTCTCTGTCTGGAGCTGTAAACCCCAGGTGCTGATTGCCTTTCATTTACCAGCAGTATTTTCACGTCTGTTGTTCTTTACTGCAGTCAGGGTGGTTTTAGTATGTCCATTCATGGACTCCAAAAGAGACTGGATTTATTTTTCCTTCTAAATAGACATTTTCTACCCGAGGCACTGGGTCCCTCGAGCTGTAACAAAAGCCTAGAGCAGCTTTTGCAGCAACAGCTGATGTGAAAAAGCAAGCTAGGCATGCAAAGGTGCCTGAAAACTTTGCTTGCTTAGGTGTGATTTGTCCAAGGTGAGGATTGCTGCTGTTGCCATAAAGCTTTCTTGTTTTAAACATTGCCTTATCTGCTTGCAGCTGTTAAAAATGAGAACAGCTTGACTTGCCATAGGCTTCCCAGCTGATGCATCTGTGGCTTCCAAATAGATGGCAGAACCCTGGCAGCCTCTGCAAGATATGTCAACAGAAAGTTTGACCAGTGTGGGGAGATCCTGGGGGGTTTTAGGGTGCATTTTAGGAATGGTAACACCATCAAACACCAGACAGCTCTCCAGCATTGAGACACCTTGCAGCATGCTTGGGTTCAGACCAGGCTGCAGAAAGCTGCAGGCCTTTGTGATTCCATTTCCATGAAAAGCCTGGATGCAAATTCCAGGCTCTTGCTGCACTCAGTGAGTGCCCTGGCAGCTCCACACACAGCTGGGCACAACAGCCAGTGCTGCAGAGAGCAGGGTACAGAGCTCTAGCTCTGCTGACCACAGGAGTGAAGAGGAATCCCCAATCCCTCTGGCTCTGCCTCTCTCATTCTTGCCATGACTTCAGTCTGGGAGCCAGGTGGGTGCTCATACACAACCAGTATTCCTCATTCTTCCCTCTGCTCTGTAGGACTGGGATCCCTCTTCTTCCCCTGGTAACACCCCCCTCCTTTTTCCTAACCTGCCTTTTCCTGCTGCACATATCTCCTGCTGGGTAAAAGCACACCTGAGAGATCTGGGTAGGGTTTGAGGCTCTGGCACTGTGGGGAGAGGGTAGGAGGAAGGATGGGACTTGGGGACCAGGCAGGAGAATGCTGAATTGGGCTGCAGTGGGAGCACAGAGCCGTGGCTGCCCTGGTTATGTTGTGCTGTGTAGTAGGGTCACCTCTCCACTCACTGCTGCCCTCCCTCCGCAGGATCCAGGGCAGGAGAAAAGGGGGATGGCAGACAGCTCTCAGCAGAGACTACGCAAGGGGAAGCAAGGCCAGGCTGTGCCTGCACCACGGTCCTTTTCTCAGGCACAGGCCCGGCATGCTCAGTGGAGCTGAGCACCTGACTCTGCCACAGCTCTCTCCGCAAACAACCCAGCCAACACCCCCTCCCTCCTCCCAGCACGAGGAGCGAATTCATCTTCAGGGACACTGGGGCAGCATGACAGGCTGAAATGTGTGGTGTGACGACAAAAGCCGTGCACGCTGCAGAGGGAATGCTCTGTAGGAGATGCAGGCGGCGTGTGGCTGTGGGCGGCCGAGCGGGGCTGGGCTGCATCCCTGCAGCACAGCTGCTCCTGCCTGAGCTTCGGCTGGGCTGTGCCCCAGAGTCACCCCGGCGTGACAGGGGCGACACAGCCCCCCTGGCCACCGGGGCCGTGCTGCTTGGAGCGCTGACATGCCCTCAATGCCTTACAGCATCTGGCAGAGCTGGAGAAAGCAGTGGGAGAGCAATGCGGGGAGGGAGAGCTGATCCCCTTAGCAATAATGGCTGCTTCGACATGGATACACAACCAGCCCCTGACCATCTGGCACGGTCTGACACAGGACCGGGCTGGGATGCCTCCACCAAACCCCAGTGAGGAGGCAGCTGAGCTGCTCGGAAAAAAGGGGATTTTCCCCAGAAAGGCAGGGGCAGACAGAGACGTGTGCCCGGGCTTGTAGACCTGGGGCCGTGTATGGCTTCCCCTTCCAGCTTAGCCCCCTTCAGCCCCTGTGCTCGCTGCTGGGTCACGGCTGCGTTACAAAATTTCCTGCTTGAAATAATGTCTTCGCCTCCAGACCCTTGTGCTGAGGTACCAAGAAAATGGGCCGAATGCTAATTTCTGACACGGATGTGGAGCGGCTCTGCCTTCGTGGGTGCTCAGAGCTCTCCCTCGCTCCCAGCCCCTACGAACACAGCTCTTCCCTCGCCCGCGGGGATGGGCGTCGCGGCACCCGCCGCCTCTCTCCCCGCTGTCGCGGCCCGGCCGGTCCCGATGAGCCTCCCGGGGGTCTCCGTTCCCTCCCCGCCGCCCCCCGCTCCTGAGGGGCCGCGCGGCGCGGGGCCGGCAGGGGGCGCTGTGGCGCGGCTCTTTGTGGCGCCGCGGCGGCGGCGCTGGCGGCGGGGCCGTTCCCGCCGCGCTGCCTCCCCCGCCCGCCCGCCCGCAGCCGCGCCGGGCGCGGGGCATGGCCAGACTCACCGAGGGCGAGGCGAGGAGGCAGCCGCCGCCGCTCCCGCCAGCGCCGCAGCCGCCCCCGCCGCCGCCGCCGCCGCGCCGAGCCTCCCCCATGAGCAGCAGCGGCGGCGCGGAGCCCCCGGCGCAGCCCGACAGCATGAAGGACCTGGATGCCATCAAGCTCTTCGTGGGGCAGATCCCGCGCAACCTGGAGGAGAAGGACCTCAAGCCGCTCTTCGAGCAGTTCGGCAAGATCTACGAGCTCACCGTGCTCAAGGACCGCTACACCGGCATGCACAAGGGTGAGCGGCGCGCACAAAGGGGCGGCGGGCCCCGGCTGGCTCCACGCGTGACCCGCCGCGATGTGCGGTTCTCCCGCAGCCCTCAGCGGCGGCTGCCGGCCCCCGATCCGCTGCCCGGGAACGCGTCCGCATCCCCAGCGGCCGCGGGCGGGGTCCCCGTCCCCGCGGCGGAGCCCCGCGAGCCCCTCCGGCGGCCCGGGCCTGTCGCCCCGCGGCGGGGGCGCGGACAAAGGCGGCGCTGGGCAGCGGCGGCCGGGCCGGGGCCGCTGCGGAGCGCGGGGGCCGCAGCGGGACCCTCGCCGGGCATCCCCTGAGGGGGCTTCGGCGCTGCGGTTTTAAAATCCGTGCAACAAAGAATATTGGCCGCGGCCGTGCTGCTGTCAGGGGGGTGTGGGGTAGGTGAGGGGGCCTTGGTGATGGCACAGGGGAGATGAGGGGATCCTCCATCGCTGAAGGACCTTTAATGGGTGCTGAAAAGTTTGAGGAGGCTCCTTTAGCCTCGCTTATTGTTATGTTTTTATACTGAAGAGCTGTCGCCTTCAGTGGAGAGGCTCTACCCCACCCCAGCAGGTGTTTGGGATCTTGTGAGCAGCACGGCTCCAGCCAGGAAGGGAACTCGCGGAGTTGTTCGCTGTGGGATCCGAGGGGGTGATGGCAGCGTCGCTCCCTGGCGCAGGTAGAGCAGCCTGCAGGGAACCGACAGTGAGTAGCCTGAAAGCTGTCGGTGCTCAGCCTGGGCTGCTGTGCCCTAAAATGATCTCTGATGGGGCCATGTGTTGGTGCATGCCGGAGGGAGTGTGCAACGCTTAGTCCCGATGCCTCGGATTTAGGAGGAAGGGTAGGAAAAATCAAGTGCCTTGGCAACGTGAACCATTCTAGACTGAACAGAGAGGGAAGAGGACAAGAAAAAAAGAAGTGTATTTTCAAACAAAAGGCCAAATCTAACTCTCCAGCACAAAAGGAAAACACTTTCTCATTGAAGCCTCTGGGGGCTGGGCTGGCATGAATTTAGCTGAAGAAGTGTGTCTGGTTGCGAGTGAAAAATGAGGATGCCATGTGCTTGTGTGTCTCTGTGTGCAAGGAACTGCATCCAAACCTGCTGCCAGGGGATGGTGAGTTGCAAGGTTTCAAACCCAGGAAGGAGGAAAATGGGCCCAAGGCAAGAGACAATTGCACATTTCATTCCAGTTGACGTCTTAAATATAGACTGTGTGGTCTGAGGTCAGCTTCCAGGCAGGAGACACATTCTAGGGCTCTGCTTAGGTATGGAAATTAGAGGGGGCAGGAGTGGTATTAGCCAGATGTGTGTGATATTAACTTGCTGTTAAAAGCAGGATTTCCGCAGCAAAATGAATACATCCTTTTGGTTCTAACATTTTTTTTAGTGGAGGTTGGTGTTGTTGGTCAGGGGTTGTTCTGTCCAGAAGAGGCTGTTGAGATGTGAGGTTCTCTGATGGTTGTTGTGAGGTTGTTTCTACACCTCTTCACTTCCCTGTGCCCATCCCCATCCTGTTTTGTACAAAGTGAGAGGCTGGGATTCCTTTCCTGGTGGCATGAGTTTGCATGTCGATCCTCAGCCTGTTTTGGGAACAGCCTCTCCAGAGAAGTCATCCCTTCACAAGGAAGTGTGTGGGGGTTTAGCGTGCAGCGAGGGAACGAGATCCACAACCCAGCCCACCCTGGTGCCTGATCACTCTCATTTACCAGGTTTGGCTGCAGTGCCTGTGCTCCATGCAGGAAGGCCACCCTGGTGAGGAGCTGCCGCTGGCATCTGCAGGCCTGGAAGGTGCCAGGCCTGACCCAGGAGCTGCAGTGGCCTGGAGCATGTCACACCCCCGAGCAGGGGACACTTTAGCTGCAAGCTCCTTCCTGCACTGAACAGAAGCCACCTTTCTGGGGCAGTTCTAACAGCAGACTCAGTTTTCTCTCCCCACGTTCCTGATCTGCAGTGAGATCCAATTGACAGCTCACATGCAGCTTCCATCTGCTTTTTTCCATTTCTCTCCCCAAAGGGGAGGAAGCGGTTGTGTGAGAAGCCAGCACTGCTGGTGAAGCCCAGTGTGTCCTCTTGTGTTCCCTTGCAGCTTGACATGGAGCTGAGCAGCCACCTCTGCCTCCAGGGAGGAAGAAAGGGTGGAAAAGGCCTGCCAGGGGCTGGAGGAGGCTAGTTGGGCTGCAGAGTCGAAGAGCTGGTCCTGTATGGGTGAATTCGATGGAGGCTGGGGAGAATTTTAGAGATTTAGAAATGTGAGTTCTGCTATGAAATGGTTTTGTTAGTGCCTGACCAGCCATGTCTCAGCAACCTGGCTACTGGTAGCTGATACTATTCCAGCCTAATATTATTCATGAGGCAGTTTTTCTATTTATGTTAATCACAGATACATTTGCATGTTAATGGCAGTGTTTGTCTCAAAGCTAATATTTTCATGGGAAGAGCGGGGAGGTGTTTGAACGGGCTTTTGGAATGGGTCAGGGGAGGCTGAGTGGGGGGAATCAAGTGGAAATTTTTGGCCTTGTATTCCAGGATTAGGCAGAAAGCAGTTCCTTCACAAGTGTCAACTGGATGGGTTTCCTAGGAGTGCTCGTGGTAGGGAAAGTGGAGCAATGAAGGAGTGTGAGATGCCAAACTGAATTGCAGGGGAATATTCAGCAGGGGCAGGAGCAGCCCTCTCACAGGCCTGTGGACAGATAGGTGGCTTTTCCAGAGGGCAAGGATACAACAACAACCTCAGCCCAACTTGCCTCCCTGGCAGCCCAGTTTTGACTCAGCTTCTGCAGGCTTGTAGATTAGCTCCCCACTGACTCCATGCTTCCCCTGCTGAAGTATTTAATGTGATTTCTGATGCTAAGCAGAATCTAGAGATCCCTCCCTCCTGCAAACCAGCAGCCTTTTCTTGCTCAAGGCTTTAGACTGCTGATGTGTGAAGTAATATTTAGGATCTGAAGGGACTGTAAATTCCAGAGTCAATGTGTAGTTTGTAGGGAGGATCAGGTACTGAATATATATATATATAATGCAGTCTCTTGCAAGTGAAACTAGGCTGGGTTCTGCTTTCTGGGAGCTGGAAACCGTCCTGGAGCCCATGGAAGTAGGGTGGTACCACCAAGGCTGATGGGACACAGAGGGATCTTTGGCAGAATGATGGTGGCCTGGCTTTGCAGACAGTGCTCTGGGGGCTGTCCTGCATCCCTGTGCTGGGATGGGTCATTGGCACTGCCCGGGTGCCTGGGCCCTTCCAGGCTGATGCTTCTCAACACCCTGAGCACTTCCTAACACCACGTCCTGTGTCTCAGCAGGCACAGCTGACTTGGTGTGAGAAGTGCCCAAAGGGGTCTGAGCTTGCTGTTAACTAAAGCAGGAAATGTGGAAGTGAGAAAACCTAGTGAGAGTGACAGGCCCCTCTGCACCTCTGTGGACATCTCTTCACTCTTGAGCAGAACCTTGGGTGGCTCTGTCAAGCCCAAAGTTTTAGGAGCTCAAAGAACCCATGAAAGACATGGTGAGCAGAATCCTGTCACAGCATCCCAGGAGCAGCTGCACAGTTAGAGGGCAAGAGACAACAGCTCTTGAGGAAGGAAGTTTATTTTCCCCAAATATTTCTTTACACATTTAGGCTTAGAGCACAGTGTTTCTGCCAAACCTTTTCCTGTATTTCTGACCAGGACTTCGTAAAGAGAATGGAATTGACTATTCAACCTCCAAAACACCTGGTTGTGAAAGGCAGTAATCATATTTTCCAAAAGACGTAGCTGACATCTTTAGCTCCCTCTTTTCTAGAACCAGTGCAGCTTCTCAGGTTCCTGCTATTGGAGAAGTAAAAATGAGAGGAATGTCCTCAAACCTCAGAGCTTAAAGACATGAAGAGCAGTGGATCAGGCTGTCCTGTACCTGCAGCCCCAGTCCAGACAGGACCTCAGAGGCTGCCTGAGTGCTGCTTCTTGCTTGAGTGAAGAAAGGAGCACAAGTGGCTTCTGCTGAGCAAATACCCTCATCCTAATAGAGCAGAGCAGCAGTGGGGATTGCCCTTGGGTTGGAGTTGGAGAGAGGCATCTTCATGCTGCACCGTTACAGGGTGTTTCTGTCTCTGGAAGCTGCTGCCTCTTGGTACCTGAGCTGCTAAAAGATGAGAAATGTGCCTTTGCTGTAGGGAAGAGAAGGACCAGAGGCATCTAGGGAGGGGATTCATGGCACTTTTTCACATTGGTGCTGGTGGACCTAGGTGTTGCTGGCCTTTACAAACCCCTGATCTGGCATGATAACAGTACCTCCTTGTGTGAGGAGTCTCTCCTTTATCCCCACTAAATGGTGTGTCTTTGTCCAGTATTCATCTTTAGCTTGTCCTCTCATGGACTGGGGTTGTTGAGTGTGCTTTGCCTGTTTTGCCATTGCTGAGCATTGGAGTATGGGATCCAAGGGTGGGGTTTGCATGCTTCATGTAGACACAACTCTGCTCCTAGCCTGAGTTTTTGTAGGTTGATACTCCTGAGGCAGGGATAGTGCCTTCACTGCACGTGGGCATAGTACCAATGCATTGAAGCTTTTAGTGGAATAAATTGCTTATTCCCAAGTGCTGACTTCAGAGTTTTGTGAGCTAAACCTGGCCCAAATTATCTTAGAATTCTGGCTCTTGTATGACTTGCAAAGTAGCCGACTGGAGCAGCAGGTGGAATTGGGTATCCGTGTTTGAGGCTTTGGTGACCAGGCCTTCAGATCTGTTAGAAATAGATTATAGAGGTTACAGAGTCTGGTCTCTCTGGTTATAGAGCTGCTTTTGAGGCTTGATGTCAGAGCAGTCCATAGGGAAAAGTGAAAGCTGAGAGGAACTTCCCCACCAAAACAGAGCCAGCTGCCTTTGCCAGCAGCAGTGAATGACCTGCATTCTTCCTGGCCTGACTGCACTTGTCAAATTACCTGTTGGTCCCATGTTTGACTTTGGTGCAGCATTCTTGGTTCAAAACCTGGGCAATAAGGAGTTTTAATGACCTCTTAGAGATACCTAGTGCTTTAATGACCTCTTAGAGATACCTTTGCTGTTTATGGAAGGTTTTTTCCCCTAACAAGAGGTGTGAGGACAGATGTGATGTGCTTACCTGCAACAACTTCTAGGAGTAGGGATGGAAGAACAGGATAATGATTTTGCTGTGGTTGGGATTGTCCTGAGGAGCTGGCCTCAGGGTGTTGTGTACCATGGAATCCCACTGGGGTGGAGGGGAGAGGTCCATACAGTTCCTGCACCCACCTTTGGGTGCAGCTCATGGAGTGCAGGAGCAGCTTTGGAGTACCCCAAGGCAGGCACAAGAA
Organism: Chloebia gouldiae; assembly: GCA_003676055.1. Lineage (NCBI taxonomy): Eukaryota > Metazoa > Chordata > Aves > Passeriformes > Passeridae > Chloebia > Chloebia gouldiae. Next base: position 57,524 of record QUSF01000270.1, read on the forward strand.
TGTGGAGGCAGAAAAATGGGTCTCTCTGGCTAAAACAATGCATCTGCAGCCCCAGCACAGCAGTGTGGACAGGGATATTCATCAGCAAGCCAGAGGGACTCGTCCTGCCTTTGCTTGGGATGTGAAATGCCACTGTGGATGGGAGGGGGATGAGTGAGGGGGTCAGATGCGTTCTGAGTCTATTCTCCAGTGCTTTGCCTACCCTCATCTGAAACAACTGGAGTGACAGAGCTCCAGGCACTTCCCTGGGGAGATCATTCCACAGTCTAAATCTCTATCTGCTAGGAAATGTTTCTTGATAACCAGCCAGATTTTTCCTTTGCTTATTCTTAGCATCAGAGCACCCAAAGATGATCCCTCTTCTTCCTGGAGGGGCTACAACTCCTCCCCCTCCTCCCTTGGCTCCAGCGTTCGTCTGAGATGTTGAGTCATATCTTGACTAAGAATGTCAGGATCTGGCCTTTTCTCTGTGCTTTTTATCTGGCTTCTTAAGTTGGCCCTTGCAGAATGCAAGATGCTGTGCTGGGCTCTGTGTCGCCCTTGTGGTGCATGTGTACGTTGGTGTGTGTTTGTGTGCATCACACAGCACACAGGGCCAGGCCTCTCCTGCCATAGCTCCCTGATTTGTGAATCTGGATCATGGAGCTTTTGTAAAAGCCTAAAATCCCAGATACTTTTCTTCTTTTAATCAATAATCATGCTGGTCCTTGCCTCTCTCCTGATCCTTGTGTTTGGGACTGTTTCTACCACAGACAAGACAGTTTTCCTTTTGCTCTCCCATTGTGTCTCACCTTGTGCAGCACCTCTGTCAAGCCCCACTGATTCACTGGGACCCTTTTCTAGCCCTTAATAGACTTCAGATGTGGCCTGCAAGTCCTTTCACATTGTTTCTTTGGTTTTTTTTTTTCCCCTGGAGCTTTAGACACATCCAAATTATGTAACATTTGTGTTGATGTTCATCTGCAAGTGCCTGTCTAACTTGACACTCGCTGTATCTGCTGCAGGTTGTGCATTCCTCACATACTGTGCCAGAGACTCTGCCATCAAAGCCCAGACAGCACTGCATGAACAGAAGACTTTGCCAGGGGTAAGTCCCAGTGAATTGTCTGGAGCTGATGTGGGCAGGATGGTGGGGAATTTTCAGGGGAGGGAGTGGAGGGTGAGAAGTGGCTTAGATCAATTTTCCAGCTCGTGGAAGAGAAGGGTGTTCCAGGGTTTAGAATAGGGATATGGGAGTGGAAGCACAGCACTGCTTTTCAGAACTGCTGCTTTTTTTTTCTCTGGCCAGGCCTGTTTCTGTGCTGCTCTTTGCTCTCTGTGGTGTGACAGGACACCTTCAGCTTTCTGTCCCTGTCTCTAGGGAGCTATGGGCTTTGGGGTGAAGTGTGTGGGTGCACAATGGAAAACTCACATGGGATAAGATACCAGAGCCTTTTCCAGGTGTGAAGAACCTCCTGGTGCATCCAATTCTACTCTGCTATTGCCCTGCAGGGTGCCTGGATGGAGCTCTGATGCAGTGGCTGAATTGGATCAGCCTCTCAAAAATTAAAAAATACACTTGCCACATGCCATTGTTTGGAAGAGAAATGGGTTAGTTAGGTGAGAGAAGGACTGCTGGTGTGTTCCTCCCTGCACAGCTGGTCTTGGGAGCAGACTTCAGTGGCATTTGAGGGAGGCTGGGCACTGTGGAACAGGTCCCTCCTTGCCTGGCAGTCCTCTGCCTCCCTGGGACCTGCTGGAGAACTGAAAGAAGATCTGGATTTTTGCCCTTCCCATTTTGGTACGATTTAAGAGCTTTGACTGGGCACTTCCATTGCAGTACTGAGGGGGTTGATCAAGCTCATTGAAAGGATTCATTTGGAGGTGAGTAGGAGGAGGAGTTGGGTACTTATAGATAGAAGCTCACAGGAGGCCCTGAGTGCTCAAGGCAACAGAATAATTAATGTAAACCAGGGGTCTCTGGAGGGTGGTTAGGAATTCTTAACCATAACATTTTTTCTTTAACCCATACAGGTCCAGAGAGCTCCCCTCACCTCTCCCAGCTGTCCTCAAGACCTCCACACACACACACACACCTCCTTTTCTATATTTGTTTACTTGTGCTTTTTTGGCATAGGCCTTTGCTGGCATCTGAGTGCTGGAAAATGCATGTGACTTAATTATCACTTAACAAGGTCCTTATCTCAGGACAGCCAGGGGGGAGAGTACAGATAACCAGCACAAGTCTGCCCAAATTATTTTTGTGTGATGGGAAATGGACAGATTTTGGAACTAAAGCAGTGTAACCTCGTGTGTTGGCCCAGGGCAGAGCTGACAGTGTCTAAAAGAACAAGTCAAAGGATGGAGGAGCAGTTGAGAGGAGTCATGGTGCAGGGCTGTTAATGCAATGGGGAAGTGAGACGTGCCTCTGAAAAATTATTCATGGGAGGCTTGGTGGATTCAAGGCAATCTCGTTTTTGCTACAGTTCTACATCAGGGGTTTGTTGCATGTTTCACTATGTTCTCTGTCTGTGCTCTCAGGGGTTGTAGAGCTGCATGGAGCAGTGTTTAAAGCAGCAATTTATCTATGATGTGGTGATCTAAAGGCTTTTTATGTTAAGGGAGGTGTAAGACACTGCCTGGGAACAGTAAGAAATCTGTGGTAGGTGAGTACTTTTGAACATACTTGTCTGGAGACAGTTAATGAGCAGTGTGGTGTAATTATGTTTCAGGATTAGGATGAAGATGAGCTGTGCTGCATTTGGAGCTATTTTCAGGCTGCCAATATACCACTTCATCACATTTAGTTTCTCTTTTGTTCAGTCCCTCAGTGACCAAGAAGGCACAATTCTCTCTCTCTTTGGTCATGCAGAGATGGTTGCTTGGCATGGACATGGGCTGGGTGAGCTTTCAGCCGTGGTTTGCTGGTGTCTGTGTAGCATCATCACCTGTCCTTGTGGGAAACACTTTGGAAATGAATCACAGACAGGAGAGCCAGGCAGTTGCTTCCCTGTTTTAGGAACAAGGACATAAAATTTCATCTTTGTATATTCACATCTGGATCATCTTCTGGTGATCTCTGGGGCAAAGCCTATCCCCAGGAGTTCAGGCAGGGCCCCCAGAGCACAGAATGTACTGACCAGACCATTTGGGTTTCAGTCAATGGGTCACAGTCTGATAAACTGATTTCTTGTGCATTTTACCCATATCCTTTCTCTGTACTGCACATAGCAGGAGGAGAACGATGAAGGGTTATGAAGGGCAGGGTGACACAAACTGTCACCTGAATGCATGACCAAGCCTTGGCAGGTTTAGAGACAGCAAGGGATCAAGCTGGCAGAGGAAGGATCTTGTGCTGATCCTACACTTGCTGTTGTGCCACCAAGCAATTGCAGATGCCCCAAGAACTAAAGTACCTTCCTTTGTTGGTCTCAGTGCAGAGAGCTGTGGCTGAACTCAACAGTTCATGAACCTGAATAGAGACAAATTACTTTGTAGCTCTAGACTGAGGATGTGGTGAGGACAGAGTATGGAAGTGCTTTGATATGGTTTCTGAGATAGCCTTAGGCTGTGAACAGGCATCTAGAGCAGGACTTCTGGCTTCTCCTCCAGGCTGTCACTGGGCAGGTCTGGGCCCACAAAGGTGTTGCTGAGGTTCTCCAGGTCTGATGCCAGCAATGTTAGCCCACCTGCAGGGCCATGAGTGCAGTGTAGCTTACCTAGGCTTTTCTATATAGTTATATTTATATTTTAGGTTTTCCACATAAGTCAGTAGGAATCACTGTTGTCTGTATTTATTCTTGTGGCATTTGGGGCAAGTTCTCTTTATATGAGGTCAAAATTCTCTTTTGTTTCTGAATTGAGTGCTGTTGGATTTATGGTAACTGAATGGAATTTAAACTCTAAAAAGCTTATTTTTTAACAGTAAGGCTCAGCATCTTTTTTTGAGGTAGACAGAATTTTGGCTTTTACATTCTTTTATATGGGCCAGTGTGATCAGGGTGTAAAGCAACAGGATTGTCATAGAATCATCAGGTTGGGAAGGACCTCTGAGGTCATTGAATCCAACCATTAACCCAGCACTGCCAAGTGCACTAAACCATGTCCTTAAGTGCCACATCCACACATCTGATGGTGACTCAACCTGTCTCACCTGTACAGCTGCATATTGTATTATCTAACACACACCTGTGCTGCCCTGAGAGCTGATGAGTTGTTGAAATCAGGCCTTTAAGGCTATTTCCTAAATTTTGTGTCCTCTTCAGCTGCCAGCCAGCCCAGCAGTGCAGTGTTTCACCTTCTCCCCACTCCCTGGCACACTCCTCCCTGCCTCAGTGAAATGATATTATATCTCAATAACCCATGCCTTTGATTCGTGATTGTGCCTTCACTTTGCTGAGTTCTGAAAGGAATTTGAGAGGTTATTAATGACACACAGTGATCACACAGCAAGTTAAAGCCTCTTGCTAAGTGAAATTTGAGGGAAAAGCATCCAGCTTTTCAATATTTCGCAGAAACGCTTTATGTCTCTTTTCATTTGCAGCCAGACAGTTGCAAATTACATAAAATTGCTCCTGAAGAAGAAGAGGAAGAAGAATAGAGGGAGGAAGTGGAGGGGGGGAGGTTTAAAAAAGTAATTCTTTTGGCAAGGTACAGTTACAGTTTTATTTCTATGCAGAACAAAGAAAGGCCTGCTGAAAGGTAGGCAAGTAAGTGGCAGAAATTGGTATTGATCCAAGCTGGGAATACGGGCAGTTTAAGAGCAGTGATGAGGGTACTGAAATGTGGCTACATCACAGGGAGAACTCATGGATGCAGGGACACAGGAATGGAAAATTACAGAGAGCAGCAGCATGAGAGCAGACAGAGACTCTGGGAATGCACCAGGGGTTGAGAAGCTGCAGCACTAATTCAGGTGGCTGGGCACCAGCATCGTGCAGAGACCCAGCAGAGCTGGAGCAGAGGGCATCCCTGTGGGCAGGCTGTGTCCTGTGCTGCCAGGAGCAAGGGCTCAGCTGGGCCATCTGTCAGCATCCACAGCCCGTGGTGGCAGCAGGGAGCACAGGTGACTGCAGGGACTCGGTGGAGAGGGCAGTGCATCTCATTCTTCCCTCTTGTTTGTGCAGTGCTGGTGTGGAGCCAGCCTGGACCAGTATTTCTGAAAGTTTCAGGTGGTCTAAATGTTTGGCCGAGGTTTGAAGCTTGTTAATCTTTGCAGCTTGAACCCTTGAACAGGGCAGGGTGGAGAAGTTTTTCCCATGTCCATCCTGCAGGGTTGATAGACAATAGCAGCAAGTTGCTGAGAGCCGTGCAGCATTATCAGTTAGAAATACAGAGAGCATGCCAAGGCTATCTCATGGAAATGGCAGCACCAGGACATGAAGGTGCTGGGCTAAAGCAGCTCCTGGGCAAGAAACAACAGAAGTGCCTGTTCAGTGCAGAGAAAAAAATACTTGTGCTGTTGAGGATTTGACTCGAGGGGCTGAGAACTCTCAGTGAGGCAAAGCAGCTGCCCAGTGAGGTGCCTACAGTGAGGCTCAAGCTGCCAAAGCAGACATTGCCTCCTGTTCCCTGTGGAATTGGAAGAACAGTGAAATTAAAGATCAGCACCCATTCCCACATGCTGACCAAGTGAACACATGCAGGCTCTGTCCTGTGCACAAGGGGTCTTCCTTTCTCCAGAGAAATTGCTGCCCTTTCACAGCCAGGCCCTGGCATCTCCTTGCAGCACAGAGCTTTGGCTTTTGGCCCCCAGAGCTGGGTCTTCCCTGGTGATCTCACTGACCTGTGCTTGTGACCTCACCTGCATCACACAGAGCTTCCTCCTTGCAAAGGCACCACCCTCCTGGGTGAGGCTCCACATTCCCACCTCTGTGGGGTCATTTGGGATGTGTGCCTGCACACAAGTGTTTGTGAACATGGATATGGATGGCATCATAGGATAATTTATGGTGGAAGAGACCCCTGGGGTCTCTGCTCAAACCCCACTCAAAGCAGGGCTGACTACACCACATCACTGAGGGGCTTCTCCAAATGAGATCAGACTGTCTCCAGGGGCATCCTGCAGTCACCTGGGGCCTCTTTTCTAGTCTGCCAGCACCCCTAAAGGGAAACAGCTTATCTCCTATCAGCCCAGAACAGGCTCAGGGGATTTATTTGGTGGTGCTGAGGCTTGGGCTCGTTTTGGGTGGATTTTCCCGTGGGTGTGTCAGTATCACCAGAGGTTTTGCTCTGCTCGATTGTCAGTGTTAGTGGTTGCCAAGGGAACTGGCACAGCCACTCTGTGTGCAGCAGAGGGTCCCTGTGCCTGCCCCCCTCTGTTACATCAGCACAGATGTCTTTTCCTGGCCACTGTCATTACCTGCCATGGGGCAGGAGAAGGGCATGGCTGCAGCAGCCTATGAACCTGCCAGCACAGCCAGGAGAGGCTGGTGCAGGCTCTGCAGAGCTGCTGTGTCCATCAGCTCAGACACTGCTGCCCCAGGCTCTTCCCTTGCCTGCTTTTTTGGGGTGCTTGTGCACAGAGAAGCCCCTGGAGGTGCTCACTGGACCAGTGGTGCATTAGTGGGCACAGGGAAGAGCACAGGGTGCTGGGTGTCCTTCCCAGTGGAAAGATCAAAGCCAGCTGAGTGTGTGCTGCCAGCTTTTCCCTGTGTGGCTTTCTTGCACTTTCTCAGGGTAACTTGGTGAGCCATCTCACAGCATCTTACGCCTGCTTTTTGCAGGCCTTAAGCCCAAAGCATTCCTTGGGCCTGCTGAGCATTTTCTACTTCAGTGGGAGTGATAAATGTGACAATCTTGGGCAAGTCTCTGAAGCAAGATGCTGAGGAAAAATGCTGCAGGTGACACAGGACTGTGGGTCTGAGCACCCAGCTGTGCCCTATGGCTTTCTGGAGGCCAGAATGATCTCTTGTGGTCTTGATGAACTTTCTAGAGGAGCTTTTGGGTTTTCAGTTTCATCAGTCCTTCAACAATCTTCCTTGCTTGTGCATAAAGATGTAGCTGAGCCATGCAGGCAGAAGCTGTGTGGTTTGTACTCTGGGATTCACATCCTGCTTCTGCCACAGACTTTCTGCATGATCTTCATCACCACATGCCTCAATTCCTCCACCTGGAACACACGGCTCATAATTATCCTTGTCTCCTCCATAGCAGGATTGAATGAGGTGAATTCATAAGCAGCCTGTAGAGCTGTGCCAGAACTTGGTACTAATGTTGCTCGTGTTTCTGTATGAGACAAGCCCTCTTTCTCAGGGAAGGATGGTTCTCCTGGACAGTTCTAAGGCACACTGAGATGTCAGAGGGAGGATGCAAGCAGGATGCTTGAGCACTGAGGCTGGCACCAATCCATCCCTGCTTGCATTCCCAATCAGAAACAGAATCCAAATGAACAAATTAGCATTTAGATTTATGTGCTCTGCCCAGTTAGAAGTGATTATGATCATTCAGGCAGGGCATTTTTAACTGGCCAGAGGAGGACAAGCCCACAATTTGTAAAGTGGAGAGCCTAGGACCTAATTCTGCCAATGGCCTTGGATGCCTTTTGGTTGCTGACATCCCAGAGGAGCCAGCCTGCATTGTGTGCTTTGTACACTCTGCTTCTGACCCTCTTAACACTGTGAGGTTCCCCTGCATTGCACCTAAGGGGCTATTTTACATCACTTACTTGTAATTAATAGAGAGGCTTGCCCTGCTGTCCCAGGGGGCTTTTTCCTTCCATCCAGCTTTTGCAGTTTGAAAGCTGAAGAGGGGGGATCTGGGAGGCTTCTCCTTGAAGAACAGGGCTACCAGATTGCTGAGCTAACAGCTCATGCTGGGCACTGATTAGACACGGGGAGCCAGTTCACCTCCAGAAGTCTTTATTTGGGGCGTGGAGAGAGAAGTGGTGCATTTTGGCCTTGGTGAAATGAATAGCAAAGCTTCCTCTGACTTCAGGAGTGCCAGGATGTTTCCTTAGATCCTTCATCTCCAGAGTGCTACAAAGGTGGGGAGCATTTCCTCAAAAGCAGAGGGGAAGCCCAAGCAGAGGGGAGTTCCCTGCTTCTCTGTGCTGCCCAGATCCTGGGATTGGGGTGGATGTAATCCAGGCACTTTCAGCAAGGCCCCTTAGCCTTGCCTCTTCCTTGGGCTCCTCTGGGCTGCAGTGCCCCTCCCTGTGGGTGTCTCCTCACTGTTCGCAGAGGGCTGCACAGGACGTGGCTGCTGTGCTTTGTGTGACACTCCCGAGGTCGGCTTCCTACCAGGAACCCCCCCAGAAAGCCAACAAAGGCTGCAGGCTCGTGAGAGGGACAGTGGTGCAGGCAGAGAAACGTCTGTGAGAGCTGAGAGCAGGGTAGGGACAGCTGTGTGGGGGAAGTTGTGTGTCCAGCCAGGAGGGAAATGTGAGTGAGAAGCTGGAGCAGGGCAGTAGGAGCTTTGCTGCCCATCTGGTGCCCACTGCTGCTCCAGAGGATTTCCTGAGTGCAGTGGGTCATGGAGCTGACAGCCCTTAGTGTCATCAGCAGCAGGTAAAGAGGACCCTGAAGGGGGAGGGTGAGGGACATTTGGCCCATGGTGTCCTGACAGCATGTGCTAAATGTTAATGTGATATTCTTAAGAAATGAAGACTAATAATGCTCACCTGAATAATTTAACAGGGAAGATGAAGCTCAGCTTGTGAGGCAGGTTCAGGCTCATGAATCATTTGCTGGAATTCTCCATCCTACACGTGTGCTCACCTCTGTGTTCCTGTGTGGTAAAAGGCACCCATGTCTGTGCATGTGCATCTTCTCCACTCTGGGAATTTAAGGGAGGCACATCCTGACTGCTGGATTTTGGGCCCAACTGCTGTATACAAATACAGTTTTCTTATCCAGGTGTCCTCTCTGATTACTGTGTAGCCTCAGGTGATAGCTGGAGGCCAGGAGAATTTTCCTTCCAGAGTTTGCTGTGTAAGCCAGAAGTGGGTCCTCCCTGCTGCCCTGTTCCTCTCTTTCTCCCTCATATGGGAGAGGTAAAACTTGACCATCCCTCCCGTGTGTTCCTGTAGGGGACAGCTTTTTGTCTGAGACCTGTATACAGAGTTTAGGATCCCCCAGGGGCAGTTCTTAGGGCCTTAAGGTGTTTGAATTAAAGCTGCTGTGGACTCCCTCTGCTTGAGAGGCCTCTGATAATTTGTTTGGTGGCAATATGAGACTTAGAAGGATTCAAGTGGTGGTGTCCTTCTTCATGGAAGCCTCTTCTGTGCAAGGAGGACCATGGCTCCCTCTGCCTCAGCTGGGAGACCTCCTGCTTCAGGCAGAAGCTGCCAGACAATCCTGCTGCTCTTCTCCAAGCCTCAGCATCTGGACAAATTTCTTGTATCTTGTTTTCTTCTCTTTACCCATATCTTCCAGAGCAGACAAAGACCAGCCCAGAGACCTGACCTCAGGTTGGTGGGTGTCTCTCAAAGTCACTGGAGCTGGCAAGGCCTCTGGAAATGGGCAGCTCTTGACCTGGGGCTTGGTCTGACATGGGCAGGGGGAAAATCTTCCTGTGCCCGCCCCAGGTGCTGTTTCAGGTGGGCAAGAGAGGAGCTGTGGCCATAGCTGGGGGGTGCAGGGCAGCCCTGCTTGCTCCTGTAGCCCCAGCCAGGAGCTGCCTCTGGGTTTGCAGCAGTACTAACCCACACTGCTGTAGGGGCACTGCCACCTCTCCTGCCAGGGCATGGTGCTGTGGCCCAGCTGTGGGCACGTCGCCTCCCCGGGTCCGTGGCCCTGTGGGATGCACTCGCCCAGGGTGGCAGGTTCAGTGGGGTCACGTCCCTGGCATGGGGGGAAGGATAGGGATGGACAGATGGGCAGAGGGGGCCCCTTCCCCAGAGATCATATCAAAATGTCTCTTTTGTGCAAAGCAGAGGGAATGCCCCCAAGAGCTGGTTTCCATGGCAACTGCAAATGTCAGGTTCCATGTGGTGAATAACCGTTTCCATGACAACACCTCCTTTATCCTAGGTGCTGGGAGCTGGAGTGACAGCCCTGTTGGGGGAGGGGACAGGGAGATGGCCTCAGGTACTTAACCTCCCCCTCGCCTCCCCCATGGCCCTCAGCCCCTGCATCCCTGGGAGGGAGGTGCTGGATGTGTGTGCGCTGCATTTCCACAGCATCCCTGCCGCCCCTCCTACCCCCGAATGGCTTTGGGGCTTTGGCTTCCTCACAGAAGCTGAGATCCCAGTCTGTGCCTCCTCTCCCTCCCCATCAGTTCAGTTAGTTTAGCCCTGGTTTGGCATCCTGGGTAGAAACAAAACCCAGGTTTTGGTGCTGGGGGAATCCATGTCCTGGATGTGACGTGGCCAGCTGCCTCTCCTGGCTCTGCACGGAGCCCTCTCCTCTGAGCACACATCTGGGCTGCCTGCCCTCTCCCACTCAGCCTGCTCCCACATCTCTGCCAGCCTCAGCTCACACAGGCAGGGTGCCAAGGACCGTGAGCAGTGACAGCAGCCTCTCAGCAAGGAAATTGGAGGCTTTGTGGAACAATCTCTGACCTCAGACTCCCAAATCCCTGCCCCACATCCCCCTCACCTCAGGAAAGAGGGGCCGTGCCCTCTGCACTCCTGGCGAGTTCCAGTGCAGCGAGTGCTGGGGCCACATGGCAGCAGGACATCAGGAGCTCTGCAAATCCCTGCAGCTGATCAAGAGTGGGAGAAGGACCTGCAGCCTCTCCCTTTTTCCTAAATGATTCAGCAGGTCTTGAGGTTGTTGTCTGTCAAAGTGCAGCATGGCAGCAGCTTGGCCTTCCCTTGGGGAGCTGCCAGCCCATCCCTGGGGCCATTTCCATGATCAGTCCTTGAGGCAGGAGTGGCGTGGGCCTGCTCCCAGCCTTTGCTGTCCTGCCTGAGGTCCATCAGCCAGAGGAAGCCAGCTCAGAGCCCCCAGCTGCCAGGCTGTGTGCCATGCCATGCCAGCCTGTCACCTCCTGGTTGGCATCTCTGTGCTGTCATCTGCAAAGCCACCTCACGGATTTCCTCCAGCTCCTGGGGATGTGACTCTACTCTGCCAGTCTGGCTCAGCCACTGCTTGGAGACTGACAGCCCTCCACATATTGCATGCTGGCTTCTAAGCACATTTCAGATGGTGACTTTTATGGCTTGATTTCATTTTCTGTTTTGTTGCTGTTTTTCCTCAGGGGTTTCCTAAGAGAGGGGGCAGACGATGCCTGGACCTGCAGCTCTTGTGCAGGCCTTCCCTGCAATATTCTGATTGTTTTTTATTATGAATGTCACTGATTCAGGTCACTGTCAGCCTCTGTGACTGATGCTGAGAGACATGGAGTGAGATGTGCTGTGAATGTGGAAATCTGCCCTGTGCACCATTCCTTGGAGGATATTCTGGTGCAGTTGGATCTTGGTAGCTGGGAAAGGAGGCTACAGCTTGTCAGCTGCCTCTCTGGGCAGCACAGGACACAGACTTGCCAGCAGATGAGTTTTGTCCTGCTTTTCAAACCAGGCAGTTAAAGTTGTGTGTTCCTTAATGCAGCTACTTCTGTCTTACCTGAAGAGTCCCCATCCCACATGAACTAAGCTGCCCTTCAGGCTTGTTTGTGGTTGGATTCTTGCTGATGACACTAATGGCTGCAAGGGAAGGAAAAACCTCTTCTCCACACCCAGGGGAGAGGAGTTTTGCCACTTTCAACCTGAGCATTGCCCCTGAGGACCAGAGATGTTGCTGGAGAGCAGCACTGCCCTTCTTAAGAGCTACTGTGGTGCACAGAGCTGTGTGTGTGAGGGCTGGGGAAGGGGAACACGACAGGCCTGCTTGCTGTGCTGCTTCTAGCCAAGTTCAGAGGCAGTGTCTCTTCCCTGCTGCAAGGACAGTAAGTGGCTCCATTAGGTGACGTGGCCATGCCTGCACTGAGTCAGGGCAGACACAGGAAGAGCTTCCAGGCACAGCCTCACCTCAGGCCACCCTGGCCACTCTTCAGGCTCCAGTCACATGGTGATGAGCTGCTTCCTCAGAGTCCTCTCTGTGCTGCCTGCAGCAGCTGAGGAGGCAGAGGTTTGTGCATGGTGGGCATTTCCAGGAGAGCTGCTCCCTGGGGTGAGCAGCTGAGCAGGGAAAAGCGCCAGGTTCCTTTTGGAAAAAACGATCCCTTCTTCAAGGGTACTGCTTGCCATCACAATATCTTGGTTTCCCTTCTGCCTCTCTCTCCTGCTGCCCTGTTGACAGTGCCTTCAGCAGCCTGTGCTGGGCACTGGGCCAAGCAATAACCTCTGCATTTCTGTTCCCTTGCAGATGGCGCGCCCGATCCAGGTGAAACCCGCGGACAGCGAGAGCCGTGGAGGTAGTTGTCATCTCTCCTTGTTCCTCCTTTGGTGGCCCTGTGCTTGTGAGGGGGACCAGGAAATGAGGCACGGGGTCCTGACCCTGCCTTCCTCTGTGTGAGGAGGAGTCTGTGTGTGGCAGAGATCTGGGGGGCGGGAGGGCAGGGTAGGACACAGCTGGACACAGCAGGCAGCTGACAGCACACCAGCTCCCAAGGGTGAGGATGTGGCTGCCCCCTCCACTCTCTTTCCCAGCTATTTGAGGGTGCCATCAGCCTGGCAGTGTCTGCCCCAGCAGACCCGTGTGGCACTGGGCTCCTGAAGCCTTTGGGAAGAGGTTCCTTCATTCCTACACCTGATCAGCCCAGTAAGAGCCAGATCCCTGCAGCAGCACTGCTTTTTAGTGTGTTCAGCTCACTGGTCTGCAGCTGATTTTCCTGTCTGCAGCTCCCTCCACTGCCTCCCCCATCACTGCTGAGCTGTCTCAGCCCTGCCACGCTCAGTCCTGCAGCAGCCCCCAGCACATTGTCAAGGCCAAAATGCTGTTGCAGAAAAGATCACATGGTGGGGAAATAATGTCTGAAGGGAAAGGATCCTGAGATGGAGGTGCTGCCAGCACAGCTTGGTCAGAGCAGCATATACTGAGAAGTTCAGAGCTGGAAGGTTGGGAACAAGAGAATCTGGTAATTTAATAGGGAGCTCTCAGCAGCTCAAATGCCTCCTCCAGGTGGAGAAGGTTTGCAACTTCAGCCCTTTCCAAATCCATTAACTCATTTTGCTTCTTTTCCTTGCCTTAATGATCTATTTCTTCTTTTCTCTCCATTCCTACCTCTGCCTCTCCATGCCCTGTGCTGTTGGTGCTGCCCCTGAAAGCAGTTTAGTAGAGGCCAGAGGAGGGTTTGTGTGCTGTTGTTTTGCTGTGGGACAGCATGTCCTGCATGCTTTATTTAGATTTCGAAGGCTGTAGTTTTATATTTCCAAACAGTTTGTAGTGACTGTCAGTTATTGCACTGTCGAGAACATGAGATATGTTTGATAATATTTTCTGTGAATGTGTGTGTTTATGGTTGTGTGATACTCCTTTAAAAAAAGTCTATTTAAATCAGATAGAATCTGTAACTTTTGGTTATTTACTTGGACACCTACATTTTACTGATGTCTGGGCATTTTACTTCAGCCCCTTGGTTTAGGGTTGAATTTAAGGTCCTTATCTGTGCTGTAGACAATCAAAAGAGACCAGAATCTTCAGGGTGTTTCACTGTTGAAAATGATGTTAAGAATGGATGCGAGGTCCTTTAGAGATGCCTGCAGTAGGTGATGTGGGGAGGGCTGGCTTCTCATTGAGACCTCACATGGCCTCTGGATTCAACCATAAGGTGGTCAGCCCTTCCCCTACTACACGATTAAAAAACAAAAAGAAGTTTATGTGTCTGAGTGCAACTCTGGAGTCTCTGGCATCTAATCAGGGCTGAGGCCATTTCTGCATCTCTCTTTTGCTGGTGGGGCACTGCTGGGGGCTCTTCTATACACACCCACCTGATATGAAGGGCTGGGATGTGACATCTCTGATTCCTCTGTCAAATCAAGCTGGAACAGCTCAGCAGGTTAAAAACCACGGTGCTGATTTAGAAACAAGCTTTTGGCCAAGGCACTGGACTCTGAAATCTCTGAGTTTATGAAAAGTGCCACATTCCCTAATGGTTGCAAATGTCAGAACATCAACTCTGCTTCCCATGGGCAAGAACAGAAATGTTTGGAGTCTGAGCACCTGTCTCCTGCAGCCCATGCACCTCCCTCCAGGCTCCGTGCAGAGCCCAAGAACAAGCAGCCCCCACAGGATCCACGACAAACTGGATTTTTCCTGAGGCAGGAGCAGCATCGAGACAGCACCCTGTGTTTGTCTGAGACAGGTTGCTCTTCTGGAATGTTTCTGTCGTCATGCTCCACTTGTCAGAGAAGTGGCTGAACAACTTTGCAGATATGGGATGAGCAATATCCCTATAGCAATAGCCCCACACTGGCAGGAGGTGAAATAAAGATTTGGGGCAGGGCAGAAGTGTATGAGTTAGGAATTTATCAAGGAGTAGCTGCATGCATCAGTGAGGCACTGCTCTGCATTATCCTTGAAGGGAACCTTTTTTGTACTCACCAGGGCCTGACATTTCTCAAGTGAAGCACCCTGAATTAAGAACATGACGTTAGAACGCCAGAACTCGTCTCTTGGTCTGAGAGATGATCATTTTTCTGCCAAAGGGACAGTTTTGGCCAAGCCCTGCAGGGGCTGTGTGGGAATATCTGGATGCTCAGTGTTCCTGCACCCTGCAGAAGACATTCACTACGGAAAAGTTGCTGCCTGCATTGGTTCAGAGTGGGACTTGTGATGCTGGGCCGGACACTGCCAGCTTTTCCCTGCTCTCTGCTGGGAGCCTGCAGTGCCGGGAGGAGAGGGGCAGAGGAGTTCATGTGCTTGTCTGGAGCACGGGGCTGCAGTGATGGGGCATGAGAGGTACCCAAGCCTTTAGCACTGCCCAGCGTCAAGGAAGCTCTCTCTGCTTCCCGAGATGTGCTGCATCCCATCCCCAGCCGGGAGCTGCCTTCCCTCTCTCCCAGATCCTGCCTGCTGTTGGCCAGATGACCTGAATTCACGGGCTCTGTAGGAGCTGTGCCCAGTGCTTGTGTGCTCTCCTTTGGCCACACATTCGGCCTCAAGCCCCGGCTCCTTGCCGTGGTACCTCCGGCAGCGGCGTGCTCCGTGCCGGCCCCTCCTGCTGCCTGCGCGGCTGACGGTGCCCGGAGCGCGTTTCCATGGGAACTCGACAGGCAGAGATCACGGCGAATTTCCCTGCTTGCTGGACAGCACGGGAAATTGCCAATCAGAGGGTGAAAAGCTGGAGCTGTAGAGAAAGCGAAGGGGAAAACAGCAGGAGGGGAGGGGAGAGCTTCCAGTGCTGCAGGAATCCCTGTGGGGAGCTGAAGAACGATGGAGCTGATGACCTGAGAATGCCAGCGGGTTTGGGATCAGCCCTGAGAGTGCCAGAGGGTTTGGGATGGGTGGTTTTGGGATCACAGATCAGGTGGAAGGGTTTGAGAGCAGATCAGCTGGAAGGGTTTGAGAGCAGATCAGCTGGAAGGGTTTGCAGCGTTGCAGCTCGGCTGGGGAGGGATGAGTCAGCCTGGATATTGTGGGAGAACAGCCCTGTTTGGAAGCTGACGGAATCGAGAGGATCCCGGATCATGGGTTGGGCTCAAGATGCAGAGAGGTAGAGGTCAGCAGCAAAGAGCCCTTTCAGAGGTCCCCAGCTGCTGCAGAGGCATCCAGAGGGAACAGGCTGGATCATTTTCCTTCGTGTCATCTTCAAAACAAGCCTATATGAAGCAGGATTCAATGTGGAAAAAATCTCATGTTGTCAGTGATTTCATTCCCTTTTACTATTGCTCTTCTTGGTATTCAGAAAATATTCCAAACCCATAGGTGTGTGTATTTATATTTGCCTTTATAGCTTAAGTCCCTAAGGTGTCACAGTTTTACCCTGTGCTGCATAGCCAGGAAGACTGGCATTTTTTTCTTCCAAATTCCAAAAGGGAAAGCTGAAATTCCCACATGAAGGTGGGGCTTCCAAAAGGTTCTGTTAGTGAGCCCTATCACACAGCAGAAGACCTGTACAGCTGCAAGGGACGGAGCAGTCACTGTTTCAATGGACTTTTCCCACAGGGCAGGGTAAAGAAAAATGCTTTTGATTCAACAGAAATGGTGTGAGGAAGAAACCACAGGAATTACCTAGGAAATCTGAGGGCTCTCTGAAGGAGAAAATAATGAGCAACTTGTAATTTGATGTTGATTTGATTGCAAGGTGTAGGATAATTGGCTTTCCCAGACATCTCAACACTCCTTGCCCCAGCCAGCCAGGGATCCCTGAAGAGACAGCCAAGACCATCAGGTGCATTTCTGGCTGTCCAACCTTTGCCCACAGTTATTTGCCTGCTAGTTCAAAGAACAGAGGATTATTTCACTGCACCTAAATTCAGTGAAAGTGTTTCCCAATGTATTTCTCCCGTGTTGATGATTTTTTTAAGGAGCTCCCCACGTTTGCCACCCAAAGGCTGCAGCATGTCTGAAAAAAGCCTGGTTGCAGCTGCAATGGAGATTCAGGGTAGAGGAAGGAGGAACCCTCCAGACCTCCAGTGTGCCCTGCCATGGCCAAACTGGGCTCACATCTGACACCAGGTGGTGTCAGTCACACCACAGAGCTGCTGCCCCTTTAGTTTTCATGCTCCTCTTCACTACCCAGTAAATTTGTTCCTGTCCAGTCCCTTTTTTTTTTTCACCCCCTCTCTTCCAATCCGATTTTTCACCTTCTCTGTGTGCTGTTTTCTGGGTGTTTTGACCACCAGCACTCCTGAGCTGGCCCTTGGGGCAGGTGCTGTCTCCCTGCTCAGAAGGCAGCTGAACAGCACCTGCTTTATGAACTTCTGTGCCTTGGCTGGGGATTATTGGGCATCACCAATTTCAATGGACTCAGCTGAAATAATGTCTCCAAAGGCAGCCACTGCCATGCAGGTACAGGGAGAAATGTACAAAGGATCACAAGGAGGACAGAGAGGATGAAATTCCCATGGGTGTAGTTACCCAGGGATTCATGAAAATGGGGAAGCTGGGAAACCTGGCCTTTAAAAAAATATGCAAAGCCATATATTTCAGCCAATTCTGGTTATATAAATCAGGAGTATCTGCTGGGGAGTGGGTTAAGAGCCTGGGCTGCAGCACTTGTAACACTTCATGTGTGTGGTGGACACAAGTGGCACGTGTCTGCCTGGGGCTACAGGAGAGCTGTGCCTGGCTGAGCCTGTGCTGGGCTCTGGGGCAGGGCGAGGTGTCTGCATGCTGGATGAGCTGGCTGGCTGCACATTCCTCTTGCTCACTAAGGAATTTCATTCTGGAAGATGTCCCTGGGGGCTGGGGATGTACACGTGTGTTCCAGGGCGTGTGTGAGCCTTTTGCTCACCCATTAGTGCTGCTTGTGTGCATCTGCTTTTGTGGGAAGGAGCCATGGCACGAGTAGGTCCTGCCTGTGTGTGCTGCTGAGTGCATCTGCACCAGCCTTCCTCCCTTACCTGCGTGGGGAACCTGAGCCACGAGGAGCCCGGCAGGGGCTGGGGCGAGCCTTGGTGACAGTGTGAATGTGTCATGTGCCATCCTTGCCTGGCATCCCTGCACAGCACCCCCCTGGAGCTGCTGTGCTGCTGCTGTAGCTCCAAGACCTGTTGTTTTTCAGGTCACTGCACTCTCAAGCAGAGAGCAGCTCCTTTGCTATGGCCCCTGACGTGTGTCACATTGCATTGGTTTGGTTGGAGCCAGCCCCTCTGATCCTGTCGCTGACAATAAGGAATCCTCTGGCACTGCTGCTCCACAGCCACATCCTGACACGTTCCCTCCTGTGGGTCCTGTCTCCCCACTCAGATCTGGGGCAGTGGGGGAGGGTTAGCTCTGTTTCCTGGCAAAAACTGAGGCTGGGCTGGTGTTTGGGCTGGGATTTCTGTGTTGTGCTGTTTTACTGCTGCTCACATCAGTCTGGGGAGGATGCTGCCCCAAACACTGCTGTGTTTGTGCTTGGCTGGACAGCATCAGGCATGGCATGGGCTCCTGTGGGTGCTGAGGTGGGGAGAGAGTGGGAGAAGGCACTCTGCCCCTTCCTTGCCTCCATACTTACCCATCCCAACAAAACCATAATCCTCACTTCTCTCTTTGAGGAGGAACCCAGAAGGAGGCTGAGCTCAAAGTCCTGGAGGTGTTGGCCACTCCTGCAGCTCCCTGCCAGTGTGACACGGGTACACAGTGCCACTGGAGAGAGGGGAGCAGGGACCATGGAGCTGATGGTTGGCCTTCACCCAGCTGCAGGATTTGGGTGATCCTACAGTGAGGCAGATTGGGACCCAGGATGGCAGGGTTTGTCCCAAGCCTTGGGGGACAGCTGCTTAGACTGGAGTGGGGAAGGGAAAATGGAAATCAAGCTGCTTGGTTACATGGCACCTAAGGAAATGGTGGTCTTGGAGAGAAGGAAAAGGAAACAGAAGTCAAAGGTCCTGGAAGGTATCAGCCTGCCTGGGTTGGTCTGCTGTATTACCTAAGGCACCTGTTGGATTTCACCTGCTGATCAACAAAAATGGGGTTGCCCAGACAGTTTTCTTACTATCATTTATTTTGGATTATTTGAAGGAACAAGCTAATGAATAAAAGGAAATTATGAATCCTTTGTTTTCCATTGGGGAGGGTAGGACAAGGGAAGCCACACAAAACCTTGAAGGTGTGAGCAGCTTGGGCAGACCCTGCATTTTCACCCCTGGAAGCATTTCAGCCAACAGCAAACCATTTCCATGCCAGGCATGTTTTTAACACTAGGCTGTTTTGTGCTTTAGTGTTCCTCTCCTGCTCTGGACTGCAAGCCTCATAGAAGGTTGATGTTTCTGTGTTTGCCCCTAGGGGACAGGAAGCTCTTTGTGGGCATGTTAAATAAGCAGCAGTCTGAGGATGACGTGCTCCGGCTCTTTGAACCGTTTGGGGTCATTGATGAATGCACGGTGCTCCGTGGACCTGATGGGAACAGCAAAGGTGTGAACCCTCCGTGTGTCCTGCCCTTTGTCCCTGCCCTGGCTAGAGCTCACCAGCCTCACCTTCCCACTGGGACACTCATTCCCCTCCCTGTTTTTAGGGGAACCCATAAAACAGCCAGGAATAGGGAGCAGGGCAGGAAGAGTCCTGTGCTGCCAGGAGGGATTGGGGAAGGTGGGCAGAGGCTGAGGGAGCAGGAGGGGAAGCAGAGCACGATGAGTAGCTGAGCTGTCAGGGTCACTCTGAGCTGTTCTGTCCACCTGGGGCTGCAGGTTGAAGTGTTGTACCCACAATGAGGAGTCCACAGAGAATTTGGGGAAGAGGTGATCAGGGGAAAGGGTGGAGATGGTGTCATCACCTGTAGAGTATATCATTGAAGTAATAATTTGAGACCCTTCCTCTTTTTTCCAGGATAGAGGACTTGGGATGAGTCAACCTTTTTGTTCCCTGCTTCCTTGGGGTGGCTTTCCTTTGCCTTACCTGAGATACAGACACTGTCTCTTGCGTGGTGGCACTTTCACAGCAGTCCTGTCACTGCAATCTCCTGTGCTCTTTCTGTCCCTTTCCAGGCTGTGCTTTTGTAAAGTTCTCATCTCACACAGAGGCTCAGGCAGCAATCCACGCACTCCATGGCAGCCAGACAATGCCCGTGAGTATAAGGCCAGGGGACCTCCCCTCTTCCTAATCCTTGTCCCACTTCCCTGCTGCAGGGACCTCCCCACACTCTCCAAAAATCCACGACAGGCTCAACAGCAGTGTGGCTGGGAGGTGTGTGGGTGTGTGTGTGCACGCCCGTGCTCCCCCCTGTCCTCTGGGCTGCTGCTTGTGGCCATGTTCCTCCAGACTGGGAGGGACAGCACTCACAGCTCTAAAAGCCAAGTAAAAGAGAGCCAAAAATCAGGCCATGATTTTGGGTTGGAAACAGCTACCTGTTCAAAAGTGAGCAAGGTGGAAGCTGACAGTTCAGCCACTTGGGTGGTCAGTGTGTGAGCACTCCTTGGCTTCTCTGATTTAGGCAGCAGAGGAGGCCCCTGGGGCGGGCTGGGTGTGGGTGGGAGCCCTTTGTGCCTTGTGTGGGGCTGTGTGGCTGTAGCTGGGCCTTCCTGTGCAAGTGCAGCTGCAGCTGTGGCCTCATCTCTGGCAATCTCCAGCCTGAATTTGGGGCACCTCATGGACAGGACAGTGCACTGCTGCAGCCAGGGAATTCCCAGCTGCCTGGAGCTGCTCTGCCTGTCCAGCCAAGCTCACGGTGGTGCCATCGATGCCTTGGGTGTGCATCCACGTAGGCAGCTGTGTGAGGGGAAGGGTGTGAGAGGGAAGGGTTGGATGGACAGACAGATGGGGAAGGGCACAGCTCAGCTTCCAGGCAGCTCCCCAGCACTTCCACGCCAATATTTGCTCTTCTGCTCCTCTTCCCACTCCTCTCTGCTGCCTGTCCTGCCCCGTCCTCCCTTGCCTGACCGCTGACTCTCTGGCTGTCCCACGCCTCTTCTCTCCTGCCTCCTCTCTGTCTCCTCTCTCTGTGCCTAGGGTGCCTCCTCCAGTCTAGTGGTGAAGTTTGCTGACACAGATAAGGAGAGGACCCTGCGCCGTATGCAGCAAATGGTGGGGCAGCTGGGCATTTTCACTCCATCTCTCTCCCTGCCGTTCAGCCCATACAGCGCCTATGCGCAGGCTGTGAGTATCCGGGGGGCTGGGGGGGGAACAGCCCCTGGGACACCTCAACTCAGCTCCTGCACCTCTGGGAGAGCCTCCCAGCCCCTGCAGCACTCCTGCCTCCTTTCAGCACTCAGCTGCCTTGTCCTGCAGCGTTTCTGTGCGTTTTTCTCCTGGAAAAGGGGGGGCAGGGGAGAGCTGGGGCCTCCTCAAAGTGAGCCTGGGATTTCTGTGATGTTGCTGGAGGTGTTGGGAGCAGGTCAGTCATGACCCACTTCCTTCCTGTCTTGTTATGAGGAGAGCTCAGAGCCTTGGTTCCTGGGTGACATCTGACACACCTGTGATACCAACTTGTGAACCCTTCCTCTGGCTCTGTGACACCAATGTGTGTCTCTCTGGAGCAGCAGGAGAGCTCTGGGACCCAGCATCACGAGTTCATTTCTCTGCTGGCATTCCCAGGAAGGCCCTGTTTCCCCCAGTGCTGTCTTTGGCTCCCACGTTCTCTCACTTGGCCAGTGGGACTGTGGAGTTTGCAAGGTGCTGGAGAGGGAGCAGTGGGTAGCAGAGAGCCAGAGGTGTTTCAGCAGCCTGGCTGTGCTTTGGGTTTTAGTGAGAGAACCTCTTTGCCTTGGAGCCATGGTGGCAATTGCCATTGATGTTTGAGGCAGGTCTCAAACTCAACAGTCCCAGATCAGCTCTGGTGGAGCATTGTTTGAGCCTCCTTGGTGACTGTCATTTTCAGGTCTCTGCTGCCAAGTCTGAAGCCCATGGAAGGAGGCTCAGAAATTGCTAAAGGCACAAGAAATTCTTGTGTTGACAACTCAAAAGTAGTTACTGTTAGTAACTGAAAGTAATTTCCTAGGGGGGAGTGCAAATAAACCTGTTCTTGTGTATGTGGACACCTCTCTGGCTCCAGCAGCTCCTTGATGTACCTTCCTTTAATTCACATGACAGAGGAGGAACTGCTTCTCTGTTGTTGGCTGTTTCCTCAAAGATTCCCCAGAAACTGCCAAATGCATTTTAAGTGTGTGGCAAAAGTATGGTTGAGAAAAGAAGGAAATACATACGAGGCTCCATAACTTAGGGGAAATTTGCAAGCCAAACATAGAATTGATCAAACACAGATTATTTGAAGAACCCTTTGTCACCAGGCACCACCTTTTGCCAGGATCCTTCTTTTCTGTCCAGGAGCCAGAGGTCAGAATTGTAGCCAGCCATGAGATGACCATCCTGGTGTGTCTCCTGCTGTCCTAGAGATGGCCCTGACTTGGGCATGGTGTGCTGGTGAAGAAGGCAGGGATGGACCACACAGTGAGGTTATGGTGGCAGGAGGTGCTTTATCAGCTTGAGGTCCAGGCTGTGTAAGGAGGAAGAGCAGTGAGATCTTCCAGACTTGGCCTTTTAATCTTCAGGAAGCCCTGCTGGTGACAAGAAGGCAGTCAGGTCTAAGCTGTGCCTCCTTGCTTGTCTGCATCTTCTTTCTCCTCAGTTGTGTGTGTTACTGTGCTGCTCTCTCTCTGATTCTTCACTGGCCTTCCTGCTCTGTGACTTTGTTTTGGCTTTCCCCTTGACTTGAGACTCAGCCTGTCTCCCTCTTTTTTGGGATTTTCCCTTCCTTTCCTTTTTCTTCTCACTGGGTTTGGTTCTCCTTTTTTTTTTCCCTGAGGCACTGACCTCACACCTGACTCTTTCTTCTCTCGTGCCATCCTTGTCTTTGGTCTCCCTTGTGGAGGAGAGATCCCAGCCAGTCCACACACACACAGTGCCACCATCAGAGGGAGAGGGAATCAGCCCTTTGGAATTCCACCTAACATCTCTGCAAGTGGGGACAAAAGAGAGGGATTTCCTTGCTGAATCTCCTTATGGTTCCTCAGAATGCTCTGCCATGGGCAGCCCTTGGCAACTGGGACCTCTGGTAAGCCAGGGCTCAGGGGAAGCCCAAAATCCCTCCTGCCTTCCTGATTCTGGGCTTGGAGGAGTAAATGCTGCACCCAAGGTCCCCCCAGGGCTGGGAGATGCAGCTGATCATTCTGGTTTCTGACCATTCTGGTTTCTGACCATTCTGACCATTCTGGATGTGGCTGAACCAGACTGACAGGAAAAAGAGCTGCTGGGATGAACTGGTGCATCAGAGGCATCACAGGTTCTTGTGGCCATAATTTAATACACAACAGCTTTCTCTGCCTGTCCCCACTGGGTTTGCTGAGTTACCAAGCCAAAGTGGTCCCCAGAGGTTTAGGAAGAAATTTGGAGCCTGGGTTGTTTTTGGATTGTTTTCAGTTGTCTGTTTTAAATTTATATTAATAACCTTCTTCAAAAACTATCTCAAATTAAACATGAAATAATCATACACTAAGTTCAGTCTGAAGTTATTCAGATCTATGCAAATATGCAAAATAAGGTACTTAAAATGTCAAACAGTGCATGTTAGCTGAAACTGTACGAAAAAGTCTCATCTGGGAAGTACAACTGGCTAAGCATCTGAAAGCAGTTTATTTCAGTGCTTAAATCAGGTTTTGATCCCAGGTGCATCTGCAAATGTGTTCATTTTATTCAACAAGTTAGTTCAGGTGGACTCAGGGAAATGTTTGGGAGCTGAAAAAAAATTATCAATAAAAAAGAGGCCTGAAGTCTTAAAAAAGCAGCTAGAGCAATTTACTAAGTGCTTATAATGCTTGAATATTTCTTGTATATCAAAAATCAATTAGTTCCAAACACAAAACATAATTTGTTCACACCTCCCCCCCCTTTTATTTCTGCTCTTATGGTTCATTATGGTAATTTTATGTAAATGATGAGAACAATTCCAGAGTGCCACTTTGGTGCTTATGTAGCTGGATGGAGCTTTGGTCCAGCCAGAGCCCATCACAGAAGAGGCATTAATGAGAAAAGAGAGGATCAATATTCACATAGTGAGTAGGAAACGTGTTGGTTCCTGCCCCCTGGGTGGGTCAGGAGCAGGAACTCGTGGGGTCCTGCACCGAGGCTCAGCGGGGCCCTGTGACCCAGGGCGGCCTCGTTTCACTGCAGCCCTGGCTCGGGGCAGCTCCCAGTGACAGGAGCCCAGCTCCAGGGGAGCCAGGGATGGTGTGGTGGTGAGCAGAGAGGTGATGCCAGGGCTTGTCCTTTCTGGAATGGCACAGGAGTGATCCCTGTGCTGTCAGAGCCCCGCGCTGGGACGGGCCTGGGAGCACTCACCCATCCCCAAAAAGGGCTCCAGCCAATCTCACCCAGGGGCTTTGCTTGTTCCAGCTTACAGAGGCAGCCCTGCCATGAAATTCCCTTTCTGTTTGTTCTAAAGCCATGATCAGCTTCTGTGTGAGGAAATTGGGGGTTTAGCTGGCCACAAACCTCTCACAGTTACCAGATCCTTCAGCTGAGCCCTGGCCGGAGCTGCCTTACTGAGTTCAGCCCTCGGTGAAGAGGTGGGTTCCTGGAGAGCTCTGTGTTTGTGTTGCAGAGCAGAGGGTGGGGTGTGCCAGTGTCAGGAAGATTTTCCTTGGGTTTTGCCTTGTGTCACCCCTCAGCTCCCCCTGAGGAACTCAGGTTTCCCAAGAGCCATGCCTGTGCCTCCCCTGCTCCTCTTGCTTGATGTGAAGAAAAAGCTGATAAAGGGCTGGATAGTTCTGCATCCAGAACTAAGTGTTCTTTGCCAGTGCACTCTGAGGGCATCTTGTGCTCCCATGGATGGTCAAATAGGACCAGAAGGATTTTTTTCTTCTCTTAACCCTCCTCCCAACCCTCCCACCCTTCCTTTTGCATCTCTGCCTTGTCATGGCACCATGAGGAGCTGGTGTCCCCCAGCCCCGGGGTGCAGGCCAGTGCCAGGGGACAGCCTGAGCTCAGGGGTTCGTGAGCCCGAGCTCAGAGGGCAAAGCAGGCCACGAGAACTGGGCTGGGCACAGAGCTGGGGCCCGTGCCAGAGCGAGCCCTGCGTGTCCCAGCACGATCTGCTCGTGGAGGCTGGGCAAAAGCAGAGGGATCTGGTCCCTGTTCCTTGAGGCAAAGCTGTGTTATTAAAGCTGTGATATTAAAGCTGTGTTATTAAATCTGCCACTGTCCTGGCAGAAGTGACCAGGGAGAGGGGCCTGTGCCTGACAGTGCAAGGGCCTGTGGGGAGATGGAGCTGCTGGGTGCCAGGAGCACAGCCCTGACCCCATGCAGGAGCTCTCTGAGCCAAAGGGGCCTGTCCTGCTGCCCTTGCCCAGCTGAGTGAGCCACAACCCCTCGGGGCTGCTGGCCCACAGAGAGGTGAGGCATGGGGGTGCCCAGCCTGGCCCTGGCTTTGTGTTCTGGGCTGCCCCCTGAGCTGTGTCCCCTGCCTGCAGGAAGGGTGGCTCTCACGGGTGGCCCCTGTCCCACGCTGGCAGGGACAGCAGCTGTGTGAGCACAGGGCTGCAGTGGGGCTGGGCCTGGGGAGGACAGCCACCACTGCCCACCCCAGCAGGTCTGGCAGTGTCGGGGGAAGCTCCGGGGCAGGTGGCAGCACCTGGGGGAGGTGACAGCCAGGCTGCTGTCACAGCCTCCCCCAGCTCTGCGGGGCCCTGGCAGCAGGAGGCCCTGACTGCACGGTCCTGCTTTGCAGCTGATGCAGCAGCAGACCACGGTTCTCTCCACCTCCCACGGCAGCTACCTGAGCCCGGGCGTCGCCTTCTCCCCGTGCCACATCCAGCAGATCGGGGCCGTCAGTCTCAACGGGCTGCCAGCCACTCCCATTGCACCAGCGTCAGGTGAGGCCTCCCGGGGCAGGGAACGCCCTGGCCCAGCACTCACAGGGCCCACAGGTGAAAGAGTTGTGCACCTCCAGGCCAGCAGCTGCATTAGCTCGCTGCTTCCCAGCAGTGCAGCCTCTGAGCACAGCAGCCTCTGCACAAATTCCTGCAACCCCCCTCTGACACCCTCACATGTTTGACACACATCTTCTTGCCCTACAGCCATGCATTGTTGCTGCAGTTTTAGTAAAGAAGGACTGGGTTCCCAGGATTGCGCTTGGCTCTGAGATCAGCATAATCATCATCCCACAGCAATAATGCATGTTGGGTTCAAACCCAGAGCAGGCGTGTGTCATGCCAGGTGCTGTGCAAACCCAGACCAAAGGTGTTCCCCCCAAAGCTCTGACAGCACTCATGACTGGCAGTTCTTCTCACACTCTTCCCACTAGTGCTGCCTCTTAATTTTGTGAAGGCTCTAGCACCAGTCTGTCATCTCCATGTGCCAAATAGAAGAGTTAATGGCTTCAATACAGCAGTCTTGCCAGGCAGGTGGAAGGGGGGGAGCAGGGGCTTTGTGGGACCTTGACTTTCATGGATGTCCTCTCTTCTTGCTCTGCAGGGCTACATTCACCACCTCTCCTGGGAACAGCGGCCATGCCAGGACTGGTGGCACCCATTTCCAATGGATTCACTGGAGTGGTACCATTCCCAAATGGGCATCCAACCTTGGAAACAGTTTACACCAATGGCCTTGTGCCATATTCAGGTGAGAGCAATAAAAAAAAGCCCACCATGCAGAGACCTGAGGAACTGCAATTAGTTCCTCTTCTCTGGATTCCCCAGACTTTTGTAGCTCCCTCTCAGCCAGGCACTGAGACTCACTTGGGGGCGAGGGTGGAAAACAGCACTACACACAAACACACAGAATGCATGAGTGATTCCCTTTGCTGTGCTTCTAATTGTGTTTTTCTCTGCAGCCCAGAGCCCTTCAGTAGCAGAGACTTTGCACCCAGCCTTCACAGGAGTTCAGCAGTATGCAGGTACCAGCTTCCCTTGTCTCCCTCAGGCCCTTGTGTGCCTGACCAGGTCCTCAGGTAAATGGTTTGTTCTGTCTCCTTGGGCTACAGCTGTGTATCCAACCACCACCATCACCCCCATTGCACAGAGCATCCCTCAGCAGCCTCCCATCCTGCAGCAGCAGCAGCGAGAAGGTGAGGAGCAGAGTGGGAACAGGGGTGTCCAGTGGCATGGGTGGGATTTGTGGAGCTCATCTTCTGCACAACAGAGCCAATGGAGAGGAGATAGCTCTAATTTTTGTCCACTGATCTTTAATGCTGGGGCTGGGGTATGGAAACCACCACATGTCTGCAGTGAGTGGACTGGGAAGGACCACAGGATGTTTCCTGACCTCATGTCTAACCAGATGCTGCCAGATGCAGAGGGGCAGTAGGCCCTGAACACCTTTCATGCCAAAGGGGATGAGAGGCAGCACCTTCTCTATGCAAAGAGCACCTTCCCAGGAGCAAAGAGCACTCATCCCCTCTTTGCTGGTGCCAGAACCACAGTGGAACCAGTCAGACCATCCTCTCCAATGTGCTCTCCTCTCTTTTCAGCCTTCATAGCCTACTGAATTTATTTTCAACTTACTTCAAAACCAGCTTGAATGGAATTTGGAGGCAAAGGCATTCTCTCTCTGCACCTGATGGGTAGAGCAAGTGTCAGCAAGGGAGCAGCTTCTTGTGCTCTTAAGGAGTAAGTGAAGGAGTGGACAGGACCAGGTCAGCCCATAAATTGGATGTGTGGCAATCCAGGAGGTTTCCAGTTAAGGCTGTGGCTTCTGGACTGAAGGAGACGCGTCAGGGAGTGCTACAGCAGCAGCTTTCACACAGCAGTGTCTGCCACTCTCCTAGGACTGGGACAGCTGTGAGCTCTCACCTCAGCTGATTTCCTTCCAGCAAAACAGCACCCAGACTCACAGAGTTGGCTGTGTCCAGCACCCTGTGTAGGAACTAGGCAAGCTTTGAAAGAGAATCTGCTCTCCAGAAACTCTAGTTTTGTGTAAAGTATCCCAGTTGCTCTTCGAGAGCCCTCAGATCCCTTGATGGACCAGTGACAAGGACAAGCAAGGGGAGGCAGAGCAGAAGGAGGCAGTGCTAGGGCTCTCTTCCAGTGCTGTGCTGTGAGTTGAGCCCATTTCTCTTCCCCTGCCCTTTGGGGGCTTTCTGTTTTGTCCTTCTCCATCACCCCCATACCTGCAGGTCCTGAAGGCTGCAATCTCTTCATCTACCATCTCCCCCAGGAGTTTGGAGACAACGAGCTGATGCAGATGTTCCTGCCCTTTGGCAATATCATCTCCTCAAAGGTGTTCATGGATCGTGCCACCAACCAGAGCAAGTGTTTTGGTAAGTGCAGGCAAGGGAATCAAAAATAATGACATTGATAGTGGGCATGGCACCAACAGTGCCATTGTCATCCATCCTGTATCCTTCAGGTTTTGTGAGCTTTGACAACCCCTCCAGTGCACAGACTGCTATCCAGGCCATGAATGGCTTCCAGATTGGCATGAAACGCTTGAAGGTCCAGTTAAAACGGCCCAAGGATGCCAACCATCCCTACTGACAGCAGTGAGCACGCAGGAGTCACTTCTGCAGCACAGGTAAACTGCCCCAGCAGGGCACAGCTCTGGTCAGGGTCCAGCTGCTCCCTGCAGACTGGGAGGCCAGGAGTGGAGGCAGTGACAGAACTGGTGGGGCAGAGGCTTCACCTGAGCTGGGTGACCAGAGCAGGCCTGGAGATGATGGCCAGGTTCAACAATCAGCAGGCAAATCTGTGGCAATGGGGCAAGCCCAGAGCCAAGGCAGCGAGGGTCAGGGTCAGGTGAAGGTGAACAGGGTCAGACAGTGATTGCCTGGCAGGTCTATAATGACAACAGTAAACATCGAGGTGAGAAGCCAGTCCAGGGGTCAGAGCACAGGTGGTGGGATCCATGGACAGGACAGGTCCAGGACAGGTGGAGACTGGCACCTGCACACTGTATCAGACCAAGGCTGAGGGCACAGAGCTGTGAGGAGACTCTGGAGCCGTGGGCAGAGTGTGGACAGACAGTGCAGGTGTCTGGACAGGTCCAGGACAGGTGGAGACTGGCACCTGCACACTGTATCAGACCAAGGCTGAGGGCACAGAGCTGTGAGGAGACTCTGGAGCCGTGGGCAGAGTGTGGACAGACAGTGCAGGTGTCTGGTCAAGTTCATCAAGGCCTGTGAGTGCCCTCAGGGCCCTGACAGGCAGACGGTTCCAATGGCCTGTTTGTCATCCAAGGAAGGTTTTACTCTGCTGTCTGGCTCTTCCCAAAAAGCTTTTGACTGCCTAAAAAGGTATTAAACCCCAGTAGTTTTCAGCTGTTACGTGGGCTGTAACTACAGAAGTTAGTCTGCAAACAGTGCTGTCTGGGGTAAGAAGAGACAATCCCATGATTTACAGGGATCACAGGAAAGCAGAGAAGAGGTGAGACCCTGGAAGGGCTGCTGTCCAAGAGGCAGCTCCTGCCAGCCTACAGATGGGGAGCAAGGGAGGGCTGATCTGATTTGGGTCGGAGTCCTCCATGTTTAAGCAGCAGCAGCAGCAGCTCAAAGCCTGAGGTTTGCACAGATGTCTTCCTAACCTCCCAATTCCCTCCCTCCTCCATTTCTGTTCAGGTGAAGGGAAAGTCCAGAGGAAGATTTCTGCTTCAGGTTGATTTTCAGAGAGGCCAGTAAATTTATCGACTCTTTTGACACCACCCCTTTCCTTCCTCGGCTTCCCACCTTACCCACCCCATCTTCCTCCTCCCCTCCTCTCCAAGACATGCAATTAAAGAGAAGGCTCAATATCTGCCCAGGAGGAAGATTCTTGCCACGCCTGGACTCGCATATTTGCTGCTAACGTGGTGCAAAGCAAAGGGACCAGCAAACCAGCAGCCCCTGGGACACGGAGCTCTTCCTCTCGGGGTGTGGCTGGAGAACATGGACCAAGCAAACCCATGGTGTGTCTCTAGGTTACTGCAGTGATGTGTGGAAATTTACTTCCGTCCCTCCCTCCCTCCTGCTCTGTTTCTGGCCCTTTCATAGATAACTATAAATATATACAGTCTCTATTTTTTTTTTAAACTAGCTCACAGGACCAAACTTTTCCATTCAGAGACTGATTGCTTGCAAGAGGTATTGGAAATTAGGGGTTTGCCTTTGCAACAGTGTCTTCTGCACTGCAGATAAGCCTGAACGTTTTGGAGAGAGGGAGCTGGGGGTGGGTTGGGGAGAGAGAGAGAGAGCGAGCACATCTCTCTGCTCAACACGAGCAAGAAGAAGGAGAAATACATTCCTCCAGGATTAGGGCACAGTCAGCTGCTCAGCTTGAGTCACTCATCCACCTTAGCACCAGCCTGGGTTAGGATCTGGAGAGCTCTGTCTTACCTTGCCAAGGGCTTCTGCAGACAAAGCTCCTGGATGTGGTGCCAGCCCCTACCCTGAGCACTCCGGGATTAGGCTGAAAGCACAGGAAACCAGTCCCTTACTTAGAGGAACTGCACTGCCTCCCCACACATGGCACAGATCCGTGTTTCACAGCTCTCCATGGCAACTGCATTTTCTTGATGAAGGCAGGAGAAGATGAGGGAGTGTGAGCAGATGCAATCTCCAGCACAGCTAGAGAAGGCTCCCAGGGGCTGCACACTGCCTCCCTGTGTTGGATTCCAGCACTGGAGAGTGGGCACTTCTCCTTCCAGATGACACAGGACGTTTGCTCCCTCTGAATTCAGCAGGAGGACTCTCCTCGTGCACCCGCTGCAAAGCTTTCCCCAGCAGATGCAAGGGAAAATAGGAAGAAAGAGGGTTCCATTCTGGAATTTTCCCCCTCAGCACCCCCTCCAAGAGACAGATTCTACATTATGCAGCATATACATATATATAAACATATATATGTGTAGGGACAGCTCTGTACACTATATACACAAACTCCAAAGCACAGAATGTAGTTCAGAACTGGATTTAAAAAAGATCCCCTGGGAGTGGGGGATGCATGTCATCCTGACAAGGCACATCCCTTGAACAGTTTGGAACAGTCTCTTCGAGTTTCTACAAAAGTAAGGAAAGGAAAGCAAGGCTGAACAGACCAACGAACCCCAGAGTGATTAGGAATGAACGATTTCAATATTCCAGAGTTTGATAAGGTACCACGAACATTGGAGTGTGTGTGAGGGTGTGTGAGCACATTGAAATAGGGACAAGAGAGTTGGTGGGGCAAAGTTGGTGCAATTGATACTGAAGTGAGCTATGGGGATTTTGGAGATTCTCGGCCAACTCTCATTCTCCTCCAGTTTGCCCTTTGTTCAGGTGTTTGTGGCACAGTCCTTTAAGTACCTTCAGATCTCCTCAACCACCCTTCTGTGTCTGACGCTGAGAGTTTATGAGAGGTGAATGAAGCTGTGAGAGTCTGTGTGTTTCTATAGTCCATGTTTACTTATTGTAAATACCATTTTTATACTTAACATCTATTATGTATGTGATTTGTATAATGTACTTTATTTCTGCTACAAGTAATTTCATGAGGTTTAAACTTAGTCTAATTTTGAACAAAACAAAAAAAAAAAAGAAAAAATATGAACAAATGCAAAATGGGAAAAAAAAGGACTTTGGGAATCCTAGGTCAAGCTGGTTTAAAACAAGCATTTACAGTTTCTTCCATCACAGTTACTGATGTGACTGTACAATGTTACAGGTGCGATACAAGCTTTGTCAATGTCAAATTCCTCACTCTGGTAAAAAAAAAATCCTAAATTTATTTAATAAAAGTTTTACTTGCTAAGTAACTGGGGCTCTACTTCATGTTGTTAGTTGCACCTGCTTTTAGGTAATGCTTACACTTGAAGATATTGCCAAAGCCCTGGGCTAATTTAACAGGTCAGCAAACAGACCTTGGCCCACAGAATCCAGGGGACCAATATTTCTTCACAGAGGAAGCATCAACACATAACACCAACACATTAAAAACTTGTTTAATATAAAATAGAGATAAAAATTCTACTTAGAGGAAGCAAGAGGGTTCATGGAATCTAAAATGAAGTAGTGGAGGAGGATGTCCCAGGAATGTACAGCCATTCCAGGACATCCTGTGCAGACAGACAGGGAGGGGATAAAGCTGGGGCTGAGCAGAGGCTGGATGCAGTCAGAGGAGACAGGTGAGGCTGAAGGAGGAGAGGAGATGGGAGGAGGGCTAAGGCAGAGTGAACAATGGGAAAGATCTCTGACTGATGGGTAGCAGCAGCAGAACCGTGGCTGACGCATGAGGACAGACCATGAGTGTTAGGAAGAAGGGACTTTGCCACCACTGCTGCCCTGCTGCTGCTTGACACCGGTGGTTGAGTGGGATGCTTAGTGGGACGGCAGGAATGTGAGTAGATGAGTAGGATGAGAGTGGGCATCCCTCAGGGACTGCTGTAGTTAGAGAAAGCCCGTAGCACGCGGTTCGCGCTGCTGGGGAACAGCCCAGAGCCGGCGGAGCTGCTGCAGCCACCGCGGGTAGAAAATCTCGTGCGCGCGAGCGGCTCCGGCCCGGCCGATGGCGAGCGCGGCCTCGGGAGCGGGGGAGGCGCTGAGGGGCGCTTCGCCCCTGCAAGGCAACGGGCGGGGTCACTCAAAGCCACCCTGCTGGGGTTCGAGCTGGGCACGCTGACCCCGCAGCGCTCTGCCTGCTCCGGTTCCTTCATGAACAACCCCTGGGGTGTGCCCAGGCAGGTTCACTCTCCCCAGGCAGAGGCACACGCCCTCTCACACAGAGCTGCTGTGCCTGTTTTGGCGTGCGTTCTAGAGGAGATGCATCCCTGCGGACTAACACATACCTGGTGCACTCCAATGCTGACTCTATCAGTCAGGCCCAGGATGCACAGTGTGACAGACACATCTCTCTTCTGCGTGATGAGCTCATGGCGCAGTGAGCTGAAAAATCCATCCAGTGCAAACTTGGTGGCAGAGTAAGAAGTGGTGAATGGAGTGGGCATTTTCCCTGGAAAGGGAAAAGAAAGAATGGAAAACCCCAGGAAACTGGGTGTAAGGAGGATCCATGGAGAGGGAATCTGGGAGAAGACGCAGGCTTTGTCATACAGTATCAACTCATGTTCTGTTCAGGTGAGTCTCCCTTTATGTAAGTATATTAGAATACATATTACTATATTATTAAGTTATTATTATATACTATTAAAAGCACAGTTTGAAAATGTGTTTAGGAGTTGAACAACAAATATGAACAGTATATATGAACAGGACTGGCAATCATTTTTTCCACAAGGTCAGGTAATTTTTTTCACTTACTCCAGGTAAAGTCACCAACCTGTGAGGGAAGAAACAACCACCAAAGCACCTCTGTTCTTCTCCAGGGTGGGAAGAGCCACTGTTGCAAGAGCCACATAACTAAAAAAATTCACCTGGAATAATAAATGTAGACATTTATTATTAAGAAGCAAGAGGGTTTGGAAGCATGAGCCAAGAAAGTCAGTAGAGTGATCAGAAATGGAAATGAGCATGATTTGGAATTGCCTTTTCAAACATCAAATGAGAAAAATCATCTCTATAGATGGGGACAAGCATTGCATCCATGAGTCTTTTAGATTCCAGAAGAAGATCCAGAGCAAAGGTTATTCCTAGGCTTTAACATACAGATTTCTTGACAAGATACAATTAGCTGTCCCTGCTTTTCCTCTATGCTATTCTTCACTTTTCAATCCCTACCAAAAACACCAGTCTCAGTTTGCTCCCCTTGTAGTGTCTCTTGACTGAGCTCAGACTACGATGAGGCACAAAATTCAGCATTTCTTCAGAGCTTGACTGCTCTCTTAAATGATAAGAATTTCTTAGCTATGTTCCTAAGTTCCTGCTCTCTAGCAAAAAGACTCCTTCCAAAATGAAATAGAAACTAGTATGACCCACCTGAATGAAGAAGACTGAATCAAGAAAACAGCTCTTCATTTCCATGGCCCCAAAACCTGGCACCAGGGTGATTTTACAGGAAAACTCTAAATCTGTTAACAGAGACTCAAATGGCAGACACCATTTCAAACAACTTTGTGTTGTGCAATTGTGTACATGCCATAGACTAGTGGAAATGCTGGCTGCTGACTTAGAGACCTTCCTGAACTAAACACAACTGCCTGGAACTACCCATCAATCCTGAACTCCTGGGCTAAAGGGAGGTAAGAAGGACAGAACGAAGAAGTCTGAAGTTCTTCCCAAATATTCCTCTTCACAAATGTACAACTTCTCAGCAAAACACCTCTTTAGCAACAAAGCCTCCAAACTGCTTGTCTCAACCACTGCCACAGATGTGGATTTGCTTTGGAGCTTCCCAAAGCTGCTGCAGGAGAAGCCAGGCTCAGCCAGTTCCAGGTGAGCTGGGAAGCCTCACCTGCATGGGCCAGCGGTGTATTCCACATCTCCAGTGCACTCCTGGAAGCGGTTGGTGCCGATGTGGTTCAACACGAGGTAGTCCAGGCCCCCTTGGACAGCAGAAAACGCAGTCACACGAGGGGCCCATCCTCTCACCATCAGCCAGGGAGCTCAGAAATGCCAGGAGGGCTCAACCACTCCCTCAGAAGGCTGGAAGTGCTTTACCATGATTAAATATGCCCATCTGGGAGCAGCTTTGGCTGCTCCTCAGGAGTAGAATTGAAAGGAAAATGGTTTGACTTGGACAATAACTCCCTGAAATGATGTTTCAGCATGATTCAGGCTCAGAACTTAGTTCTGGTGTACATCTACGTCCTTAACACCTTTCTCAGTTCAAGGAACTGAAGCAGGAAGCAGGAAGCTCCTACTAGAATGAGAACTGTGCATACACCTGAAAGCCAAAGAGATGCTCAGGATGCTTACCCAGCTTTTGGACAGCAAACTCAACCACCTTTTCAGGTTCTGAAGGGGAAGACATATCTGCAGTGATATAAAATATTTTCTTTGCTCCGAGTGTCAGGCATTTCTCCACCACCTTGAAAAAGAACACATCCCAAATATTAAAATATTTGGAAAAAGATTAGGGGGAGAGGGAATCATAAAGCACATACTACAGTCAGTGAGAGTTCTGGACAAAGACACACTTTAATTTAAAATTTACTTGTTTGGGGCATGGAGAGCTCATTCTGCATCCAGACTTTGAATCTGCATCCTGCAAAGAGTTAACCTCTGTTTACCTGTCTGCTTAAACGATCTACTTTGGGACAGGATCAAGATTCACTGGAAAAAAACCCAATCTTCTTTAGGAGAAATCTTCTGGAACAGGGCTTATGCTTTACATTAAGTTCTTTTCTTATTTTTTTTTCCAAAATAACTGGAAAAGAATCCATCTTTCATAATTCCTTTGCTATGCTGAGTGTGTGAATGTGCCTGGCATTATTTTAGCTATTTGCTGAAATAATGCCTTCCAGTCATTAGGAACTATTATTGCACTCACTGTCCCCAAGTCACCTTTTGCACCATTTCAGAAGAACCTTCCTTGGAAGTCACACATCTCCACAAGTAAAGGGTTACCCTTTCTAAATATTTCCCATTTCATAACGATGGAGTCTCATCTGCTGGAGTTTGTCAAAAAGCATTTAATCTACAAAAAGTCTTGACTTTTTAACAAAACAGCTACAAATAGAACAATTTAGACTCTGAAAAGCTGCACAGGAATTGTAGTTCATGGAGTATCTCAAACTGAAGAGGATCCATAGGGATCATCAAATCCAAATCCCTGCTCCTCACAGGACTCCCTCAAACCAAACTTTATCATTAAGGATGTGGCCCAGATGTTCCTTGAGCTCTGACAGGCTTGGTGCCATGACCACTGCTCCCTGGGGAACTTACTCCAGGGACTGATTCCCCTCACAGTGGAGAACATTTTCCTAATGTCCAACCTGAACTTTCCCTGATGCAGCTTCACACCATCCCCTCACATAAATAAATGTTCTGACAGTTAAAAGCTCAGGCACTGTATTTGCATATTCTTGTACAGGCCAACTTCTCTTCTGGGTTTATGCTTAACAGTTCTGAAGGAAAATCTATCATGCTGACAACTAATTTTTTTGTTGGTTTAGTAAAAGCCCAAATCCCTCATGTCTTCCCCATACAAGGATGAGGTTCTTACCTTCTGCAGCACAGCTTCCCTTATGTCAGTCAACACAATTTCAGCCCCAAATCTAGCATAATGATATGCTATCTGCTCTCCAGTCCCAGCACTGGCTCCAGTCATGAGAACACGGGCACCAGACAGGCTCTCTTTTTTATGGGAAAGAGAATAAAAGATACAGAAGTAAGTGAAGAAAGAGCAGACGAGCTGCTTAACTACTAGCAGAGCTTTAAAGAAGAAAGATGCACCTAAGTGCTCAAAATGCCTGGTGCTTCTCCAAAACTAGAAGAGGCAGAACTGGTGATGCAAGGACATGATGATGCCAGGTAGCTGTGTCACAGGGCCCAGCCTGGGTTGCTAGAACAGAATATTTCAAAAACCAAGTGGTTTTTCACCTTCTGAGAAGCTGTACAATATAAACCAGAAACCAGGCTATGTGCCCTCTACATATAATTTACTCATCAGTCTGGAGACACATCAGCCCTCTTGTGCCAGGCACTGCACACCTACAGAGATGGTTCTTGACACCAAGGAATTTACAACCAAAAGATAAAAAGAGCAAGGCAGTAGCAAAGTGTCATTTTTCCCCCCACAGAGATAACAGGATCGCCGCTCTTAGACCATTTAGTCTTCCTCTTTGTTTCAAGTATCTCTTTGTTTCAAGTTTCTGTTTATTTCTGGGAATGAAACATTGCTTTGGGGCTACCAACTTTAGTAGGACTACAGGTAGGAATGAGACCATCAGTCAAAGTTTGGAAATTAAACCTCTTCCCTTGTGTGACTTTTATTTCAGCTAGGTGAGCCTACCTGGGTTGAAGTCATCTTTCCAGAAGAAAGCTAGGAGCCTAGCTACAGCCCCTGTAGCACAAAGCACTTTTCCAATCGGCTTCATATCCCTCCAAGCTGTGAGGAACAAAGTGAAGTCTTGAAGTTGAGCACTTCAGCCAAAATAATACTGTGTTCTCCTTCCTCTGATTCCTGGAGCCAGCCTGGGAGAGGCACGTAAAGGGTTTTGTAGAACCAGAGCCCACCCGAGGGGTCTCTCCGCCGGGAAGGATCTTTCACCGGCAATTCCCACAGCGCTCTGCTCTCCGAGCCAGCCTCCACACACCGCCAGAGAGATAAAAAAACCCCGATCTTAGTGTCTAATCTTAGACAACTCGTAATTCATTAAAGACTGATGACAGCTGGCAGCAGTGACCCCAAAGCAGCCGGATCTCGGGAGGGAGGCGGCGGCAGAGCCCACAGGACGGAGCCTTGTGTGGATGAGAAGAGCAGCGGGCTGAGCTGCTCCGCCACCACGCTGCGACAAAGCGGGCGGCGGGGACAGCGCCGCGAAGG